>QKQZ01050531.1:0-14936 GCA_003595255.1 Solenopsis fugax
TAAATCGTTCAATAGGTCCCGTTCGATTTTGCTCATTTGGTCCTGCTAGCTTGACAGAGGTAGTTTTTTGTTCATGTAACTTTTAACGTAACTAAAAATTAATTTTATGAGCCCCAAACTTTAGCTTAATTTAGTTTAAAAACTATATTCACTTATCCAACTCTGCTAATGACAATGAACGATAAAAGTGTGCTGAGTTAAATTAGATAATTTATTTTTACATAAGGAGATTTAGTATTAGGTAAATGTTTATTATCTTTTATTACAATAAATAATTTGTAAATACAGAAAAAGTGCATCACTTTATACAAAGTTTTTTCAATTTTCTAAATAAAGGTTATTAAAAAATTAATTAATACGAGTTCTTGTAATTTAAAAATCAAGCTTCTAAAAAAAATATAAAAAAAGGAGAAAAGTTAAAGTGACCAAAAACTACAAAGATAATTTTTTGTTCTAAATGAATGTTCTTATCTTTCTCCACAAGAGAAGTAGATATCGCCCTACCTTGAACTTCGTTCTTTATCTCTGATTGTACAAAACAAAACATGGAATAAACAATTGACGAAACGTCTATAAATATTTCTAATTCATCGTTAAGAATTACAGCAGTTACTGATTTACTCTTATTATGATTAAAAATTTTAAATTAGATTAAATGTGTATATATCTTATAAGTTTCTTAACTATATAAATAATAACAAATTTTATAAAACTTTTAAAATTACTAATTTTTAATTAAATATCATTTTAATTATAAAACTATTAATTTTTAAAATTTGTTATATTCTTAAAATAATTTATATGCCATCGATTAAAAAGATAATTAATTAACACGTGTACTCACACATGCACACATAATTAAAATTTTAAAGCATTTTATACGTATAATAAGTTAAATAATAATAATAACTTGATTGTTATTATTTGTTATTAAAATTGTTATTAAATTTTAAAATATAATAAATTATATTGTTATTATATTTAAATTAATTTATTTTTGAAATTTTGCACATAATTAAAATTTTTAACTATAAAATTTTTATGTATTGGAATTATATTGTTGTTAAAATTAAATTAATTCATATTAATTTATATAATACTTTATATTTTCACACATAATTAAAAGTCTAAAGCATTTTTTATGTATATTAAATTATATTATTATTAAAATTTAAATTATTTTTATATTATTTTAGAGCTACTTGGAATATTATAAATTATGTGCATTAATTTCTACGCATGATATGCATTAAAAATATATTTCATCATTGATTGTAACTAAATATGACTAAAAACTACGAAAATAGAAGTATCTATATGAAGTGATTTTGTTTTAAGCTCTTCCACATCACATGTCAGGATGGCCGAGCGGTCTAAGGCGCCAGACTCAAGGTTAAAACCTTACCCGTCTTCGACGGGTGTCCCGAGGCTTCTGGTCCTCTCTGAGGGCGTGGGTTCGAATCCCACTTCTGACAAACTTTTTTTTTCGATGTACATCGTTATTTTTACACTGCATTATTATCTTGATCGTTATTTTATCGTCTAAATATCTCACTGCGACGAATTCCATGCAATTCCCAACGACGCGAGTTCAAATCCCGCTGAAACAATACTTTTTTTATATTTTATATCTTTAGGATTTTCACGTAAATTACATAAATTATCACGTAAAACGTTATTACGCTTTCAATTATTTTTTGTCGTTACATTTATGTCTTTAAAAAAATTACTTTGCTAGGATGTGACAATAAGGAGCGTATCTCTTTGCTTCAATCAGGGTCGTCGAGGCGCTATGTCTAATACTCGTTTTGGAAAAAATTAAAACTGACAAAAGAAATTGATGTTAGGAATGGAGAATATTAATTATAATTTAATTTAATGGATTTAATTAAAATTTATAGTTTTTAAAACTTAATTTGGTGCTTGTTAACATGCCTGTGTGCACATCTGCTTACGACGGCCCTGGCTTCAATTCTTTCTCTGTATTATTAATTAGTACAAGTTCGTGCCTTTGAGAGGAAAAGAAAAAGTATTTTAATTTCGTAGATACGGCTGAAGAAAGGCAGAAGATTATTTTAATTTAGAAAAGCCGGTTGATGACGGATCAGGTTCTATCCAGTTTCTCAACAACGCCGGTCAGATAAACGAGTTAAGCATCTAAACACTTAATCGCAGCCGATACCATCGGTCCATCCTATTATTTTCCACTGCTTAGAACGAGCGTGTAAGTCTCATCGACAGATATTTAATAATGCTGATATATACACAGGTATATCAGCGGCGAACATCGCTGTTCGCTCAAGGTCACGCCGTAATAACGGATATCAGGAGTATATCAAGTACGTAACTACGCCCGGCCGTGCGTATACATACACTATTATACACATTCGGTCGCACATTCGCGGGTACACACACGCGTCTCTCCCACGCCGTGTGCACTCGCCGCACCGCACCGCGGGTATCCGGCGGGATGTACAACGTTCACTGCCGGCCGGAGCGTTTTAATGTATTCACCCCTCCTACGAGGCAGGAGAATCGGACCGGGCATGCTAATTGCCAGCGGAACAATAGTGGGATTCTTCGGGACGGGCATGCGATTCCCCGGCCCGGTTGTATCGTACATCGGGAATAATTTTGTTTTATTTCAACCCACGTATGTATTTATGTATGTATGTATGTATGTATGTATGTATGTATGTATGTATGTATGTATGTATGTATGTATGCGACATGAGCGCGTACTCCGGCGCTTTTACGGAGCCTCGAGCTCCGTGCCTATGTACGTTCGATCCAGCGTGACAATCGAACGATGTCAACGTACCCACGAGTCTATAAAAAGTAATTTCCCCTTTTATAAATTATTATGGTGGATAAACGATTAATTATTCATGTAGACGTTGAGGAAAAAATACTGAATTTTAATAAATACAAGTACTTATTCGAATAGTACTAATGAAATATTTATTAAATGCAAATATAGATTTATTTAATACAAGAACCACTAATTTAATTTAAGTATCATTTTTTCTTATAGAGTAATTATTTATGCAAGTAAATTTTTTATTAGTACTATTGGAATAAATATGTATTAAAATTTAGGAATTTTTTTCTCTCAGTACAGAGTTGTTAATACCATGTGCAATTATTAATTAGGACATCAAAGTATAGAAAAATTTCTCTGCAAATTTTAAAATAATTTAAAAAACAAAATAACTCCGAGTTTTGCAAATTGCAAATAAATGCAAAATGTAAATAATATACGTCTAAATATATAGGTATAATTCTGATTACTTTCCTGTTCATGTTTAATAAAGTAGTATCGATTTATCTAACTGCGTCACCCGATATAACTCGCATTAAATAATCTTATAATGTCAAGAAGAAACAAAACATGAAACATATATATATTTTATAAAATTGCTAAATAATCTTTATAAACTGTAGTTAATAATCTTGCTACATATTTTCATATTAAATAATCTTACATAATATATTAAATAATTTTACGAAATACACTTATATTAAATACATTTACTAAATATTTTATCACTAAAAATCATTATTCATTAACGAATAGTTTCTTTCAAAATTTTAACCATAACGTTGCATAAAAAATTATTTTTTAAAATATATTTTATATTAAAATAATCTTCATAATGTTAAGGAGAAAAGAAAAATATATACACGTTTTATGCAAAATTAAACTGCAAAATAATTTTTCTATTAAATATCGTGTCAGCAAAAATCAATATTTGTAAATAAATACTTCTTCTCTCCCCCAAAATTTTAATCATTGTATAACAACTTTTTTTTTAATTTTTCGTATTAAAATAAGTATGAAACAGAGATGTTAATATGAAAAATGGGTAAATATGTCACGAATATTGGTTTTCATAAAAGTTGATCATAGGTCTTGATGTATAGGGTAGCTACCCTTCACGGACCGTGTGGCCTAACGGATAAGGCGTCGGACTTCGGATCCGAAGATTGCAGGTTCGAATCCTGTCACGGTCGATTTCTTTTTTTTTTCTTCTTTTTTTCAAGGAGATATTACCGATCGCACACAGATCGATTTTACAAAGTAATGCGTAAAAAAATATAAGCGATAAAATGCACTGCGCAAAATTAAAAACGGAATGAGCACGAGCTATATTTTAGTATCGAATCAATATTAACCGATAGTTGATTACACAAATGTACAATTGATCATGCATCTCTTAGAGCAATCATAGATTTTTTCAATAATTATAGAATTTTTTAATTTAAAGGTAATATGAGAAATGGTCTTCTTTTATAATAAAAATTAATATTAAACCAACGATCTTCAAAATACAGCTATTCAGTAAATTATGAGATGATTGTCATAAAAATTAGGAAAAATATCGAATAAGGAAGTTTCTGCTAAGAAGAAAGAATTGATCGAAATTGATTAGGAATTATGTATACGAGAGAAGATGCAAAGAAATTTGTGATATCTAATCATTTTTAACTTATTTCAAGTCTTGATGTAGAAATACGTCTTGATATAGTTTAGTTTATTCTTAAATTTATATATAAATTAATTCTCTTTTTTATTTCTGACTGCTCTGCTGTTAAGCAATTACAGGATGTAATCGACATTATCCAAAATCAAAATTTTCAATATCTTTTTACAATATATTTTAGCACAAAACATTTAGTCAAAAATTCTGGTACGTCGCTGTTTTTTCCAGTATTCTAAACATTTTTCGAAAGTGAGTGCTAAATCAGCCAGTAATAAAATATAATAAATTATTTATTTTGAGTATTAAAAGCACACTATTGTTGGTGCTTTTAATATACTAAAAATAAATAATTAATTACTTACGAATTTAATACTGCTTAAAATCGAAATCCGCGTATCTTTCTTGACTGCGATTAATTTCAATTATTTAAATGCTACGATCAGTTTCGATATAACACCTGAATTAAATATATAACTTTACTTGTGCCAAATACTTTTTATTTAAAGATTACTTGTTATGTAGCTCTTTATTACTCTACGCTTAGGAATATTCAATATTTAAGCTGTCAGTATTGCATTTTAATAATATTTGCTCATTTTTATTGTCTCGTTGCTGAAGCTGTTAGTTACTATATATTTTATGATACGCGAAAAATATTTGATAAAACGGAATTTATACCGTACTACTCACATCGTCAGCGGCGCTAACGTCGACGCCCTGCAGCAACAGGATCTCGCACACTTCCACGTGACCACCTGCCGCGGCCAGCAATAGGGGCCCTCGGCCATTCTGAAACACGACAGGAATCTTGAATATCTTCGTGCGACCGTGCATGCTCGATAAAACTTACTAATTAAGAGCCGCGCACCGAAAACATTCGAAAATGAGGATCTCCTCTGGTGACGCCTGATGAAATTTCTTAATCAACTGTATTTAATTCTTTTAATACAAATTAACGTTGCGCAAAAATATCTTTTGCAGAGTCAAACCTTTCGATACAAATGATAAGCTTTCAGTGACAAATAAACAAATTAAATTCTTCAATTTTGTATCTTTGATACTTAAGAAAATATTAGCTTTTTCGTGTAGAAAATCTCCATTTTTTTCATGACTTATTTATTCACAATGTTGATTGATAACCATCTTGTCAGTTAAAAATGAAATTAAAAGATTCTGTCTGTTATTTTAAAGTAAAATACGTACGTATACGTATACATATATATTTACACACACAAAGTTGAGAAAAAAATAAAGTTTTCTTATCTTATTAGCAACTATGAAATATTATTAAAACAAGAAAAATTTATTGTGACCAAAAGTATTTGAAAATACTTTCAAAATATATATTACCATTATATATCGATTTTAAGGAATGCAGCAAATAATAAACTAAATTCGATGGAAAATGTCTTGAATGCAAATACTTTTAATTATATGCCAATATATTTAGAATTACGAATTATTAAATAATTTAATTGTTGGCAATTTTAAAAAGCACGAAGATCAGTCGAGTAATCCATTCTTTCATATCCAGTAATACATTAAGTAAATGTACATCGTGCAACAAGCCTATTTGCATTCTAAATCTAATCTAACAAACGCAGCCATAGGGAATCGTACCGCGTACAAGAGCAAGATAATTAATAGATGAAATTAATATATTGCTGCCAGTCGGCCTCGAAGCCGTTAATAAAGTTTTCCAGTCAACATCGCGAGCAATTACAAGCGGAATTCAATTTAACGCCTTGAGTTTTCTTAATGATATTAATTAATTTACTGAGAATCGTTTTTCTACTTTGTTCTTTCGATTCAATTTTTTTACTTCAAGACACATGAATATGTAAACAAAAGTATAAAAAATAAAGAAATAATTATGATCCTAAATTCGAAGGAAAGCAATTTTGTTTAATTTTTGACAGAAACTATGTGTGTCAATTTAAATTTTGAAAATTACAATTATTTTCTCGAAAAATATAATCGTACAAAATTATCGAAGTTCTATTAATAATTATTAATAAAAATTGCAGATAACGAAACATGTAAGGATGATTCATTCAACGTTATTTAGAATTCTTGTATACAACTTTATTAAAAAGAAATCTGGATAAAGAATTACGTAGTTTCAAGAAACAATATTTAAAAGAGACAATAACAATAAAGACTTTCTTCTTCTATTTGCCATATGAATTGCATGAAATCTTGAATAAAGAAAGCATTCTAGCATTTATATATGTCAAATGAATCATCCCGTATGTGCGTGTGTGTTGAGACTTCAAGAATTTAAAAAAATCATACTTCATCAGGCAACGGTTTAACGTTTTCGTTGAGCAAGCGTGCAACTCGATCAACGTCACCATGGGCAGCTGCCTCGCGCAACTTTTCTGCCATTCCAATCGCACATCTGTAATCAGAACAATAAGTATTATTTTAAATTGTCAAGCAACATACGTTTCGAAATTATTTTGCAATTTTGCTTAATGCACTACGCTTTACATTATCCGTTTTATAAACAGCCTTATTATTTGTTTAATTTTTAACAAATGAGTTGGATCATCCCGAATAAAAAATCGTAATCTTTGTTGCTTTAAATTTATAGATTTAAGAATAACGTACAAGTGCTTTATTTTCAAAATTTGTTATAATTAATTGTACATTCCTTCGCGTTAGCGAGTTATATCAATTTCATGTTTATGGGAACGAACAGAACGACAGAAACATTGATTGAATACAAGCATTAATTAGTTTTACATGATGAAAATAATAATAAAAGCTATTCGTCGCACTTTTATGAAGATAAAAGCAAAGATGAGCTCGAACATTGGTCTAATAAATCTATTTAAAATAATGATGAGACTTTCAAAGGCAAAATTTTGCAGTACTCTTCTAAACTTAAGAAACTTGAAAATAATTGAAATTGTTATGTGTCTTACCATCCCTTACAAAAATTTAATATTGGCAGTATTAAATTGGTATAGTGAGTATTAAAAACTAACAACAGTTTTAATTATTAATTATAATAAATTAATTAGTCGCTGTATTAAATTTCTGTAAGGGATAAATACTTTCAATAACAATAATAACAATTTTATTTTGTGTACATTTAAATACGTTGTAGTTAAATGGATCTTATAATTCTTAATTTACCGAAATAACTCATAAAAATTGAGACATCTTATTTTTAGGTGTTCACCGAGGTGATCTAACCTCTGAACAGCAATTTAAATGTAAATTGTGTACGGAGGTGATGTTAACACGCTGAAGTTCAAGAAGACATAAACCGAGATAGGCTCAACGGGATTCTCGTTAAGAAAGAAAAAAAAATAATCAATTTCTCTTTCTCTCGAATCAAGTAGAGAATCCGTGGGTGAGGGTTTATATCGTCTGTGGCTTTTTCAGCGCCCGGTATTTATTTTATCTCTTGCATTCGCGTCGTATAATCCGTGTAACGTGCGGACAGTAAATTATCCCGATGCCTGGCGTGGCAGTATATGATCTAGGATCCGAAGTGCGTTCGCTAATGAGATAGACCTACACTTCCCTGACGGGCGCAAGAGTAGACTCTCGTCGTCCGTTTGTAACATTAATCTCGGTCGTGGTTATTTCTTTATAGCGGACTCTATAACGACTCCAGAAATAACGTTGATGCGAAGCAATGATAGTACAGCGGCGGGAGAGAATTTACGAGCAGCTCGTGAAAGTACCGTGAGGCGCGAAATAAATATGTAATATAAGTGAAAACTCTCTCTGCCGATAATTTCCGTGGTTTTTTCTTAAACAGAAAGCATGCTAAATAGGCATACACTCTGAGATTTCTGTCATATTTGTCATATTTGTAATTATAAAGTAATAAAGCGAGTCGTGAAAACACGTTGACGTGCGAATTAACATAAAACTCAGTTTAATATCTCATATTTATCTTGATTTATTGAGATGCTCTGTGAACATATTTTTGTTTACGTTAATTTATTTCTGTGTTGCCAGTTTGGCGAATTTTCTTTTAAATTTGTAGGTTTTTTGCTTTTATTGTACAGAAAAATATTAATTCTACTGCTAAGAAAAACGATTATTTATGGATGTTTTAATTATGCAATACAAGCTAAACGTTATCGAAATTTAAAAATTGAAGGCTTTTCTAGGTTTATTTTTTTTCTTAATCAATAACAAAAAATTTTGGCTCTGAAACTAGCTGCAAAAGAAAAAAAACAATGAAAAATTTAATTTAATAGTTTTTACAGCGAATATTACTATATTTTACTGCAGTTTTAAATAAATAGCTTTTAAACGAGTAAGTGGATTTAAATGAATTTTTGCACGAATATTTATTAGAGTTTTATTAATATACGTAAAAATTTTGATTTAATTGGTAATTCTACTTCCCCATTAAATTTGCAAATGAGTACTGCAAAACGCGATTTTACATAAGAATCAAGATTAAACAAAAAATAAAAATATACATCTTATAATATACTCATCACAAATTTTTGGAAGAACTCATTATTATATATTTAAAAAAAATTATAATACTCTTTTGAAGAATATTATAAAACTTTGTTGAAGCCAAGTCAGAACAATAAACAAATCGAATTTTTATTTTAACTTAATATTCTTAATTGAAGTATCAAAGTACTAGGATTCAGAAAATATTTGGAATAAATTTGATTCTTACGAATTTACCGATATATGAACTTAAATATTTGTGTAAAATAAGTAATATTTACTTATTTTATCAAGTAAATTACAGTATGTATTTTTCTGCGCGTACACAATTTATTTTAAGTAAATATTATTTGTTTCAAGTATAAATGAGTGTATTTTAAAACTATCAAAATATTCTTTGTAAAGGTAATCGTCACTTAAAAAAGAAAACTAAAATTGATTAATTGCCTTTCTTAAGACAAAAATTTTTCTGCATGTAGGAATTCTTAGGGACGTAAGAAGTTTACAGGATTTTTTCTTTTTTTCATCTAAAAATCCCGGAAATTAAAAAATCTATGTAAAAGCAAAAAAAAATCTCAACTTCAAAAGAAAGTTCACAAAACTGGCAACACAGGCCAGATTAATTCGTGGACGCGTTAATGGTTCTAGGAAATGACGTTACAGGTTGAAGATTATCAGATGTACCGGACTGAAAATGTTGCAATTATATTCGCTATTATATCGCGTGGTCAGTGGTCCGATTGCGTCCGTATGCTTCCGCGTCGCGCCCTAAAATAATGGGCCGCGTCCGGTCCAGCTTAATTTCTTAGTGATGTAACCGTTATGCGTCGCAACACCGAGTTCTGATATCAGAACGACATGCACACAGCGGAATCACGCTTCATCGATCGCTGCTCGGATGCAGATGGACGCGAATTGCTATGAATGCATGCGTGCATAATGTTTTCCTTGTTGGCGCAAGTTGTAATTTTCAAATTGCTTTAATTGGACAAACCGTATACCTGACAGATGTATGGGTGTGAATCCGAAAAATCAGTTTTTCCCGAGAAGAAAATGAAGATCCAAAATTATGACCACACCTATTTTTAGGGTAAATAAATTCAATGAACTACAGTTAGATCAGATTAGGACTCGCATATAAAATATGTTGCGAAGCTTATCAGCTAGCGGTTCTTAAACGGTTGTTTCAACGTTCCCATTTTTATCAAGGCATACTTTTTATGTGTAAAATTAAGGAGATCTTTTTTTATTGCAATGTAATTTTTCCGCATTAATATTATTTTCAAATTTTCAAATTTTTATTATTTTGATTTTAAGTCTTGACTACACTGGCGGATTACAAATTCACCCCACTGCACACAATTACGCAAATATTTCTGGCACATTTATTTATTTATTATTTGATTATTTAGAGAAAAATATTCTAAAGTTAACGTTGTCGAAAATTTAAAAAAAATCTTTGTTATTTAGAGTCTACAAACTTTATTTTCTATTATATTTGTAATAAATGATTATCTGTTAGCTCCAGAATGTTTAATTATTACACCGCGCCAAAAAAACATCAACTTTTTAAATTTTATTTCAGTTAAAATTCTTATCAAAATTTGGGGTATAAAACTACTCCGTAGGTGCAATTGTGTAGGCGAGATTTGACCAATAATTGAAGATTAATATTTTGAGACTTTTGTAGATTTCTTTTTTTTTCATAAATGTTGTAAATTGTCTCATTAAAAAATCTTAGTAATTTTAGCACAAGCTTTATTAAAATAAAAATTATTAATAATTTTATGCTATTATATTACAACAAAGTTATTGAAGTTTTTTTAACTTATTTATTTCGCTAGTTATTACACTAGTTTGGTATTAAAATACATGCATAGATCATCTTCATAAATGATCCTGTTTGATACGAAATATAGTATTACATGTAATATTTTAAATATAATGATTACGTATATGATATTTATATCATCCGCTTTACCTCCAAAATTATAAACTGGTATGTGCTTCCTCATACATATATGTATAAGAAAACGGGAAGAATATTTTACAGATAACGACTACTCCCACTCCATCTTTTTGTTCATATCAAGAATCTGGTATAAATAGCTCTAGTCCTTTTCTTACAGTACTGAATAAAAAGGAAGGAAAAAAATATGTCTCTCCAATCATCGTGATTCCTTTCCTGCTTCTTTTTGCACACGGCGGAACCTAACTTCGTCAATAATCGGCGTTGCGGCGGTTGAAACCAATAATTTTGTCGTGCTTATTTTATGTGTCGATGATGATGCATCTCACGCATCACGTGTTTCCTGTAGCGATCATGCTGTGATGTTATGACAAGCAGAATTGACTTTTATATTTTGTTTGCACCCTTATAAAAGATTGACAGAATTATCCCCTAAATAATGTCAATGTACTAGGTGAATAATGTTAAAATTTGATTAGATATTCACAGGATTACTCACTAAAAAATTATGCGCATATGTAAGCTTTATTTATGAATTTTATATTCATTTGAAATTAATTTTTTCTTAGCAAAATTTTCTTAGCAAATTTAATTAAGAACTATATCTCTAAGTAGTCTCAGTATACTAGGTAAATATAATCAAAATTTGATTAGATTGAATTAGATATTCAGAACGTTGAACAATTATGCGCGTATAAATTTCACTTACATATTTTTTGTTTATTCGAAATTAAATCTTAGCAAAAATTTGATTTAGAAAAATTATCTTTCTTACAATACTTTAATTTTCCATTTAAAATTATCTTTCTTACAATACTTTAATTTTCCA
Source organism: Solenopsis fugax (assembly GCA_003595255.1). Classification (NCBI taxonomy): domain Eukaryota; kingdom Metazoa; phylum Arthropoda; class Insecta; order Hymenoptera; family Formicidae; genus Solenopsis; species Solenopsis fugax. The sequence continues at coordinate 11,720 of QKQZ01050531.1, forward strand.
TTTAAAATGCATTCGTGCACTGAGAAAAAAATTTGTTAAAAAATTAACTAAATATTGAGTTGGTTTAATAAATTCTTGGTTAAAAAATTTTAATGGCTGATATGAATGAACTATAGCTTTTTTGTGCAACTTAAAATAATTGTTGAATCAACCCAATTTTTTTCAATATGATTAAAAGTAAAATCTTTATGACATCTCTTTACTGACAATTATTAAAATTGATTCACGAAAAAATATATTTCACTTACTCAAAAAGAAGGAACTTTTCCAATTCAATATTTGTATTTGTGAAGACTTTTCTTCTCATTTTTAAATTTCCTTTATGCGATATCTCAAAAATTATAAATACGTCTTTTTATGTGTGTGTAAAGTGAAATAACATTGTAATATATTCTACGAGTTATTAATGACGAGGCTGAAAAATATGGAATGTATAACGTTTCTAAAAGAACGTGAACTTGTTTAAGAAAAGTCCTATTTGCAAGATCATCATTGGCAGCTTAACGAAATCGCTGTCACGTTTCCGATCAACTTAACGACTTAATGCCATGTTAATGATATCAAGAGATCAATACTGATTATTAACCTTGCGTACGCAGAAAACACGTTGTTAGTTAGTCAGAAGAAAATTTGCAAAGAAATTTTGAAAAATCAAACTCTGTTCGTCATAAATCACACGCATCCACTATCTTAACCAAAAAAAGGGATTATTAAACATACACAATTGTATTACATTTTTCTTTGCATTTTTTTTTAGAAAATGTTAGCAAAATATTATATCAGCAGAATATACCATGTAAGTTTAACAAGTATAAGATACTTGACATGAGAACCACTTGAAAAAAGCAGCAAAGTTAATACTGTTAAATTTGCATGATTAAACATAATTTAATTAGAAGTTTAAAACAGACAAATAATAAATTTACAACCAAAGTAATTTATAAAATTATTAGATACTAAAAATATTTGTATAATTGAACAAATGCCAGTAAAATTCGATATTTTCATTACGTAAACTGAATAATATTTTATACATTATTAAATATCATTGCATTATTTTATTTGTATTTTTTTTTCATAAAAAATGGAAAACGAGATCGTAATAAAAAGTTAGATTCATCTTAAGATTGATCTTGATTAAAAGAAAAAATTATTTCGTCTGTTAATTGCTTAATCGCTCGATAATGGAAAAAATTCTTATCCTTGCACTGGATTGAGGCACAATTTTGAGTCCTGCGTGACCGTTCCAGAAAAATGCGACACACAAAAGCACAGCCCGGGCTTACGGAGTGTTGCGCACGTATCCTAACACGGAAAAATACCTGGCAATTATCTACTCGTTTCGTTGCCTTCAACCAAACCGACCGTCCAATCTCGCGCATTCCTGCGCATTTCGTCCATTATCCGGCGTTACAAGAAACGACTCCGTATCATAATGACAGCGGACTCGAGTCCACTTCATCAGAAAATTAAATGCAACAAATTACACTTGACCTCTCATCATGAAGCGGTTTCCAGCAAAACCAACAGTTTAATCTAGATAATAGCAATAGTGAAGCATATTCAACGATGTATACATAAAAAAATAGAGAGAAAAGTTTTATATTAAATAATCACAAGTAAATGATTGTTTAAGAAAAATATTAAATTAACAGAACTTTAAAATAATAATTTGTAAATTAATTGATACTTTTTACTTTTAAGATCTAATTTTCATACAGATTTAGTACAAAATATTGTTTACTTAACAATGTAACTAATTATATAAGTTGTTTTTATTTGTTTATTAACTTTTGCAGTGACCTTACTTATAATACTTTAAATGTAAGGACTTAATTACATCTGTTTAAACATAAAAAAGTTATCCACGAATTTGGATATGATAAATTTAAATTATTGTTTATCAGAAATATTTTAGATTGTACATATAAGTATAAATCCTAATTTACATTATGAAACAGAAATAAGAATATTTACTGCGCCTTTTATATTTAAATTGAAATATATTTTTATTCCAAAATTAAGTTTGGATGATAAAATTTATTCTTACATTTCTGCACATTAAATTTGCTCAAATTTATGCTATTTCATGAAAAATAGATCATGATAATTCTAAAACGTATAATATAAAAAAATTATATAAAAGTAATTTAATTTTATCTAATGTAACCTTATTCTTGAACCTTTAGAAATAGTTATAAGCTTTTTTAATTAAATTATATCGAATAGAATTCATTTTTTTTTTAATTTGCTCGAAATTTATTACATGAACTTATTTAAAGAAAAAAATCAATAAGTAGTTTTTCATTCCGAAAAAAGTTATCTGTGACCCTATTAATATCGACTGACGTTTGCAATTAATTTTCAGAAATTAAGCATATATATTATATACGATTGCATAATTTGCTTGTGGCGCACAAGCATTGTCGAACGGGTAGTACCGGCGCCGCCACGTGTGAACACACACGTACAACTACGTGCGCGCGCACGAGCAAATACTTGCGTCTAACTCGCGCGAAACCGGTATTTGCGCCTTCTAGTAAAACTTTACAGGGATATATAGGGTGCTTCAACAAACCTTATAAGCATTAAAGACGAGATTCTGAACGCAGACGTTGATAAACCACATATACGCGCTCTGAGTTCGCGCTGAAGACTCAGAAGCGAATTACATGCGATTGAAAATAAATTGAAAAAGAAACTGTCGCAAATCAATATCTGAAAAATTGTACGAATTTTTGGTTCTTTATTTTATTTCAGATGAATTTCATTTATAAATGGGACTTTGATAGGACATTCGGTTATCAAGATACTTAATGTTGAAGATTAAGAAGATATAAGAAGGTAAATATAGTAAAGAAGATACAAAAATGAGAAGAAGATATAAAAATGTAAGACGCATCTAAATTTAAATTGTGATGAAGAAAAGTTCATTTTAATGTTCAACAAAAAGTTTTATCTCTTGTTGAATGTTCTCTCCGATATTTGCGTCTTCTAATGAAACTTTATGGGGATATATAGGGTGCTTCAACAAACCTTGTAAGCATTAAAGACGAAACTTCGAACGCTGTTAAATCACATGTACGCACTTTGAGATTGTGCTGAAGACTCAAAAGTGAATCACAATCGATTAAAAATAAAGAAACTGTCGCAAATTAACCCTTAAACACGTAAGTGGGTCAGAGAGACCCCATATGAAACTTCGAACGTTTACTGT
>QKQZ01050537.1:0-23563 GCA_003595255.1 Solenopsis fugax
CGAAGAACTTAATCACATAAAATCCTTAAAGTTCGCCTCGATACGACGCGATGCACTTTGATCGCGGAATTTATGTCCGTGGTGCAATGTACCCACCATTAAATCCCGTGCTCGTCGGTGCGTGCCGCGGAAAAATTCATCGCGGAGACTCGCGGGCGGATTCACTTCCACCATTGATCGGCGCGGTAGTTCGGGAGAAGGAGAGAGTGCTTTCCTCCTTTCTCCCCGCGTCGTAAGAAAATATTATTCTTCCGAGAAAAAGTCGGCGCTCTCCGACAACGGATTTCGAACTGTCTGCTCTTCTCTTTCAGTCTCTGAGAAGCTCGCCGTCGAGAAGAGTTCACTAAACTCACGGTCCGCCGGGACTTTTCTTCGCAATTAAAAGAGTCGATCAATTGCCAAATGTATCGCGCGATGATACCACGTTCATGTCTAATATAATTTATTTTATTATTTAATTTATTAATATAACATGCGATTTTTTAATACAAGATTTTTCGATATTTCTCGTATCATTGAACAATCCAAAGACATGATTTTTAATTTATAATGACGAATTAGTTTACAATACGATTTGTGATCGCGTACAAAACTGTTGTTTAAAAAAAGCTTTTGAAAAAGGAATGTAGCATTCTGTAAGAGAAATGTCGGTGCGTGTTGGAGAATCAGAGTGCCCTCTTACAAAGAGCACACCGACGCCTAGATACAGACAGATCGCGTAGAAAAGAGTTCGAGGATCTTTATGGTCCGCTGTTAAGTCAGCAAAGACAATGAAAACATCTCAGTAAATCAGGACAGACGACCGGTAAGCAGATTAGTAGAGCTTACAAGGCATTACCACGGAGTGAGACGGAAGGAGGCAAGCCGCAGTCATCTCAACTTGGGAGCAGGCTGATCTTTCTTCGTTTCTCTTTCTTTCATCTTTTTCTCTCTCTTTCGCCGCGAGTTTCTCTCGTCTCTCTTCTTGTCTCTTTTACCCTTTCTCACTTTCTGTCTCTCGTTTTCTCTCGCTTTCTATTTCCTCGTTCTACTCGGACTCTCTCCTCAGTCGCACACATCACCTTTCTCTCTCTTTCTCTCTCTCTCTCTCTTACTCTCCTGGGAGCAATTCGCGCGGAGTTAACCACCCGTGAAGCGGCACAATATATCTCAGAGATAATTCGCTTGTTAAGGTCGTGCGCCTTTACATTAATCCATCTGCTCGTGGTCTGTCTCGTAACCGCCTCTTCGCACACGGGAACAACGACAGGTCCTCTTGCGGCATCACGCTTCGGAATAATTACCGTGGAATAATTGCGGTCTCAATTTACCGCAGTTAGTATATATTATCTTTGCATTTCTTTTGACATTTTAGCGGGTAGAAACTTTGCGTCTTCCAAATATTATCTTTGCATCGAAATGATTATCCTAAAAAATCTTAGGAACGGTATCTTTTTCAAGTGCTTATCTGGTGACCTAACTTATGCAAGTACACGAGTATCTTCTAATGTACGTTATGTACATAAGATACTGTTTCGGGTGATAGATAGATGAGTTTTCTTTGAAGCAACCGCATGAGAGCGTGTTGCGATACCTAATGCAGTTATAATGTAACAGACTCGATTGCGTCAACCGCCTCGTTTGATGAAATCTCGCCTAGTTGGATTACGATATAGAAAAATACATTTATCTAGTCATATTTAAGCAGAATTTATTGCTTCGAAGGAAAAAATATAGATACTATTTTTATTTCACTCGTGCATTTCCCGTTGCCGATGCAACGGAAAAGATACAAAGCTTGCCGTCGCTCAGGATTACAATGTATGCTTCTTGCGTCTTGGTTACAGCTACGTCATCGGGACAAAGATGTCCTTCGAGGCACGTAGGTAACTGGAAACGGTGTACGAGGCACTTGTCGTCATGTCGATGCCCGCGATACCACCGGTTGCCTGTCACTCGGCCTCGATTGATCGATTCTCGCTTCTTCACTCGGACCCACCCTCTCTCCGATACCTCTCTCTCTCTCTCTCTCTCTCTCTGTCCTCTGCCTGGCCACATCTCGCGCGGATGCTTTCTCCTCGTCTTCGACGCCCTTGTTCCCTTTATCGTCGTTTCGCTTACACGCGTACGCTTCTCGCACCCGACGTAGCCTCACTAATTTGATATACGAACGGCGGAGACCGGCTAAAGACCTATCTGATGAATCGATACGCCCAAAACTGATCCAACGGGATCGCGCTCTGTTCATTGTAACAGCTTGTAACGAACTATATTCACTGACTCTTTCGGTCTTACATTTAAACGGCTACAAATTAATGATACCACGCTTGTACCTTGATTTTTACATGGCTTCTTCTCATAATATTTTATACTCAGATTGTGCAATATATTCGAAAGCTTGTATGAGAAGGCTAATATGATAAATCACTTGGAGAAAGATCTCTAAAAATATTAGATTCTATTAATAGATTATAAACTGTTTTAAATCACATTTCTATAGAAGCACATGCGTCTAGAAAATTAATCCCAATTGATGTGCTAGTTAAGTCGAAGTTCACGAGCTATAAAATCATTTAGCTGCGGTTTTCTGTGATGTATCCTATTGACATTACCTGGGGATTTAGCTTAAGCTAGTGTTGTGGAAGAACTTCGTCATGTGCCGCACTGGTCGCAGTCTCACTAGGTTTATTTTGAGTTTATTTCAATCAAACAGCGTGTTAAGTCCAAATTATCGCGTCGTAAAATTCCGTTAGTCGGCGAGATCTATGATGTACCGAACGACGTCAGTTCCTAAGCCAGTGTTGTATCTACGATAAATGCCTCGCTCCGTCTTCCCTCGGATATACCGGCATCGAGATCGCGGCAATGCACCTGTGCGCAATACCGCCGATCGGTGTTGCGCTTACGGGAGCGTAGGTGCGACAGCACGCGGGGATTATCGAGCATTACGGCGTTAGTAGCGTAACAGAGCCGTAAACTCACGACGAAGAGAGAGAGAGAGAGAGAGAGAGAGACGCTTTATGATGGCCTGTGGGGCAGCGAGCGCCGAGATAATCCCTACAATCACGCCGGACGTCACGACACGCTGATGCATTAAAACGCTGTTAAATCCGGCGAAGTTCCGTGGTAGTCGCGCGCGATCGTAGGTCGCCAGGAGAGAACAGGTAGTCTATTAATTTGTCATAAACGTAACGTAGATGCGTGCTACCTGCCGATAACCAAGTAGATTTATGGACCCACCTCTTCGCAACTCACTTTCCCGTATCATCGGTAAGTGCCTGTCGTTAAAGCGGTGGCTGACAGCTATCGACGTGTTGCTATGATTTAGGATGTTTTATCGAGTTACGTGCATATTGCGCTTATCTCTCGTCATTATCACTTTTAAATATTAAAATTATGTTCTTTTAAATGAGAAAATCGGAAAAGCAATAGAATTCGATTTGAAGAAAAATGTCACGAAATGCATAACTTTATTCCAAACTGTCAAAAGAGAAAAAGATGATGAAAGATAATACCTTATAACATATTATTAAATATTTTATTATTTAACACTCTAAACACACGCTCGTGCATCTCTTTTAAAATGAAGAGAAGGTATTTTTTATTGCAGATTCGAATTACATTTAGAAAAAATAAGGATCTTTATTTCAAACTTTTTTTTAAGTAATATAACTTCATTAACCTTTCACTCACAGAAAAGATTTCTGGATTCAATGCTCTTCTATGTATCGTAAAATAAGATTGATGTAGGGACAATCATAGTTATTGTTGAACAGAATATTTTATTCTGGAAAAGGAAAAATTCTTATATCTAGAATAAAATGATCTTGGACAGTTCCATCAATTTGATCAAACTTAAATTAGACAGATTTAAATTAAACAATGGAAATTTGTGATGAATCTTATAATATTCTTGTGATTTGACAATATATTATTCTGAGGAAAATTTAAAGAATTTTTTTTATATTGAAAAGCTCCACAAAGAAGCTACTCACTTCGTAAGTCTCAAAAAATACTTCGTCCCATAGTCAAAAGGTCCATAAGGATTTACGCTGTACGCGTAAGCAAAAGCTGCTGAGTTTTCGCAGATGCGTTGAATATAATGCGTCGTATGCGAATCTTACGAGCGAGCACTTTGTTCGCACAGTTTTCTATCGGTGAGATATCCCAAATTGCTTAATGGTTAATCAATACATTATAACAGCGAGTAAATTTTTATTATATGTTACTCTTGCTTCAAAATAATAAGTCAATCTTATTTAATTCGATGAAGGAGAATACGAATTATAGACCTCATCTCAATATATTTATATTGCTTTATTTTTATATTGCAATAAGATTGAGTATGTCAAGTATATTTTTAGTCTTTTTATTAGAAATCTTTTCTGAGAGAGTTTATTTAAGTTTACTTTTTCATCATATTTACTTTTAAGATCATTTTAAGATTAATAGTCATTTCCAGAAAAATATCGCTGCACGATGATATACGGCGTGTTGATGTTCACGGCGTTAAATAATAAAATCATCCGGATAACGTCTGAAATGAGCGCCGTCGCCGATAAAATGCTTAGGATAAAGTTCTCGTGTGCGTCTCGCGAAGAGTGTCGAGGTCGGCCAATCAGACGAGCTTGGACCAAACAGGCTGCCACCAACCTTGCTGGGGCAGCTTCTATAATCTGATTGAAGTCGCTCGATAGTTAATGAGCAACGTCTCCGCATTCCGTTCTCACCTTTCCAGGCCCTTTACGCGTGCCATTAAACGTACACGCGTATCGAAAGTTTCCATACGAGGCCCGTCTTTCGTGTTTTTCCTTCCACTGACGTCACACGAGTGGACCGATGTCGTGGATATACATTGCGATACGGACGCGTGCGTGTATGAACAAAATATCCGTTATGCAAATTAAGATACTTAGGCTGTAAACGTCAACAACGCGGAGATCGCGGACGTTCAATATTTCTCTATATGAGGAATAAAAATCAACGTCGCGTAAGCACATTAAGTTTTACTGACTTGTAATTAGGCACAAAAAAATTTGTGGTGTAAGAAACGTGCACTGAAAAAAAAGACTGGTTATAACTATCAAATGTATAGTGAATTAGTATCAATATTTTATCAATATAACCAAAAATAATTTTATTTTACTAAATGTTTAGTAACTTATACCAGATTTGATATTACTTACTAAACATTTAGTAAAATAAAATTATTTTTTGTTATATTGATAAAATATTTCATTGATACTATTTCATTATACATTTGGTAGTTATAACCAGACTTTTTTTTCAGTGTGCGCTTTTAATTCCATTTATATATTCAGAATTTATTGAACAATTATCTTTGTAAGTAATATATAATTACTGCAGATTATATTCAAAAATTGATTAAATTATAAATATAAAATTCATAAGGGAAGAGAGCTCTATACCTAATTTTTGTCAAAAATATATGTGTAAGATGATTCATTTAATTTGCTAAATAATAATTATAGTTGCATATTATATTTTATGTTGCAACTTAACATATTTATATGAGATGTTAAAATATATACAAACTTATACAATATATTTTCATGATTTTTTTAAGCTATATCTTTTTGTTTCTTTTTTCTTTAGCTTTAAACCATCCTCGTTCTATCAATGTTACATTTCATTCGAAATTTTGCCTTAAAAGAATTACGAAAATATACATATAAGTTTGTATATATTTTCTACATTCGTAAATGTTTATGCCACTTTATTAGCGGTTCTCATCGAACAGGAAAATACTGCCGTATTCCAGATTATCATTTTACAGTATTTTTTAATTTTTTACGAGGTACGGAGCGATTTGCATGTTTAGATTAAATATTTACTTATACATCCACATTAAAAGCACAAAATATATGAATTAATTGGACTTGCTTTGCGCGATGTATCGCGAACTTTCATAAGAGAAATACGCCGTCGATGAAGAGTGTCTTATCGCTGTTTCGAGACAGGCCGCGGACTCCATTAAAATTTCTTCCGTATACTCCTCGCATTGGAAAGAGATATCACTCGCCGTTCGTGTGGCTCCTGACAGAATTACACGTCAGGCGTGATACGACACCTATCGATAGTAGCAGCACAACCGGGAGCATCTGTTTTACAATCGCGAAGGTAGAAGCGGTGTGGCGGCGCGCGATAAGATCTGCGAGACGGGAACCGGTACTCCAGTCTCGCAAGTTTCGCGCGAGAAGAGGTAGCCGGCGATCGAAGTATTGAACGGCGGCGAAGTACCATTCATATGTGTGTATGGATACATCGAGCGAGACTTCTGAAGTAACGTAATCCTATCGTCGCCCATCGGGGATTCGACGAGCCCGGAGAAGGGCACTTGAGAGGAGCAAACTACGTTACCAATTACGTTATAAATATCTTCTTGCAAATTTAATACAGGTTGCGGCGTCGCGTTGTGGCCGATACCCGTTACCGGCGTGATAATATCGATAGTATTAATGATAAAGCCCACGCGTTCGGAAGGCTTTAGGTGATGTCGCTGCGAGTCTCATCCGGCGATAGCGAAGATAATAACAGTACACGTATTCAGCACCATCGTTGACCAATGATGTTTTTTTTTACTGCCATCGTCCTAACGTATTTTTATGTTTATTTCATACTAATGGAATTGGGACCGTACTTCTGTCCAGTTCCACTCGATCATCCTCGATGCGCTTTTACGTCGCCGATATCTTCGGCTTTATCTCTCTCCCCTGCACGCATGGTTGCTCTTTACACGCACCTTAAGTTTCGCCCGTTACCAAGTAGTAATGACGACGATGACACAACACCTCTTTATTACTACGCCGCGCCGTGGTAATAGCTTGAAAGGAGCTCTCTTCGTTTCGTCCCTCGCGGTCGTTTTAATAAGTTTAATATAATCGCCTGGCGATTACGCGACCGGATTTCGCGACGCGGGAAGAGTTTACACGCGCAGATTAAGATACGATTATCCGAGATGTAGTTTCACGCTCGTGTCCTCAGCTAATTCTGTAACAAGAAATGATAACTGAGTTGTCGAGCATACTAGAGTTCGGCTCATTCTGAAGAGATAGACTCACGTGGAGTCAACTCCACGCGCCACGAGTGGAATCCAATTAGTAAGTTTAACGCATCAGTCTGATTATCAGCCTGAGACACAGGTTGAATAGTCACATTAGCGAGTTGCTTAAAGCGAGTTTATCGCTTTTATTTTCGCTTGTATCAGCGAAATGCATCGCACCTCTCTCCACATATATGTATATTACACATTCCCTTCGGCATGATATAAACTTTATTTTTTTCTTAGTGTTTGTTTTATTTATTATTCACTAAAGCAACAAGTAACATCCTAGTTGTTTATGTATATCTTGGGAAAATTGAATAAATTGTAATGCAATTAAATTATATTTGGAGGAAGGAGATAACAGATGCTTAATTGTTAACATCATTATTATTAAATTGATTATCAATTTAATATCGCGATATTATTATTCTTATTCAACTTATAATTATGTTTCAAGACTAGAAATTTTTCGGCGCGAAGTTTGATGAACTTGAAAATATATGTGAAATCATACAAGAAATTTCTTTTTAATTGGTTGTGTTTTCACATATCGGTTTATATTTTCTTATTTATTAAATTATATTTCTTCTGCTCGTTTAGGATATTTCTGTATCACATTGTACAATAATAATTGTTATAGGCAATATCTGCCTTCTGTCTATAGTTTTCAATAACGTCAACGTTCAAATTATTAGATCTGATTGCACGTTAAGGACGGCGCCACCTTTGTATCAATTACACCGTCTCTTAAGCTTTATGTCTGCAGATAAGCGTTTGGATTTGCCTAGCGGTCGCGATGTCTGTCCTTTTTCGGTAACGACTTCTGGACTAGGGTGGATCAATGTTTGCGAGGACGTCCGGCGATTTGTAACAATTACGGGCTGATGCCCGAGAGCAGATAGTAGCCGGTGGTGCGGCAATAACCCTATGTCATCCTGAGCCTCGGACACGGGCTTGTAGAGCAGGGTGTTGCAGGCGAACCGCGCCTCGGAAACGTTCGGCGTCCGGTAATCGTGTTAGCGTGTAACGGTGCCACCCTATTCTCGGTCCCTTCTATCACGATCTTCCCCGTTAAAGCTGCCCGTATGCAGCCGACTCCCGCGATCACCTATCACACAATCTGCTTACGTGGAAATAATATTTTGTAATCAGATCAATCGTTAGGACTACGCTGCGACGCGGTTTCTACAAGTGAGAAAAAAAAAAGGACGGTCTTTATAGAGACTCTTATGGATGGTGCGAGAGATTGCTCCTTTGTCACTACCCGTAATATTTTGCTATATATAGAAGGACCATAAAACCGCTTAACTACCGGCGGAAAATAACTTTCCGAGGCTCGTTATCCTTGCTGACGAACATCGGACGGGAGAAGCGAAACGATCTCCTCGGGTTCGCTCCTGGCTGGAAAATCACATCTCGTGCATTAGCGAAGGAATATGGGAGGAGAAGAGGAGAGAAAAGGAGGGCGGAACCGAGAAATGGCGATGAGAAACCGAGACGCGCGACGAAAGAGAGTAGACGTGCGTTTACGAAGTTGTTTCGCGCATTTGTCCACCAGGTTTTCTGTCGATTGGAATGTACGATAGGCAGCCAAACTGGTCGTACTCCGACGACAGGCGGGTCCCCAGGCCTATGTCCTTCGCAATCCTCTCCATCGTTCTGCCTTTAATTTCTCTCGAGGAAAACGAGGACCCCTCGTGAATTCGGTTTAGAGTTGCACGCGCGCGGGATATCGATTCTCCCGGCGGCGTTTTTCGTCGCCACGACGCGGCCGATAGCTTTATCGATAAAGGCAGTAACGTATTTCGGGCTGATAACCGCGACACGTTAATAACAGCATATTATGACTCGCGATAGATATCCGTAACCGAGGAGACCATTCTTCTCCTCCTATCGCGCCTCCTTCTCGGTCCCTGCTTCGTCCTTTTCACCTCTGGCCCTATGGTTCTCCTTTTATGTCCCTCGGGAATCTTTTCGGGTAAAGGCAACGAGTATGCCTTTGGACGCGCGAGCACTTTGGCGCTGGGAGAGGAAGAAGGAGAGGAAGAGCAGCGGGCCTCGTGAGTATAATGGGCTGAAACACGAAACGTATGCAAACCTGAAATAATACGACACTCGACAGGGCCTTTCGATGTGGGATCCTCCCTCTCTCTTTTCCCTCCCGCCGCTCCTCTCCTCATATCGCGGTCCCAGTGGTATCTTACGCGTATCCTCTTGCCCTCGTCATGTTTGCCGCGGGCCCAGTTCCAAAAGGTGGAACTTGAAACTTAAGACAATGCCGAAAAAGCCCCTGCATTTCTGGGATCCGAGCCTCTTCTCTTAGCTATGATTAAAAAAAAAAAACTTATGCTGCAAAAAAAATCACGTCGCATTTCGAGCGCGATTAAAATATATCGAAGAATTTTGCTTCAAGCAGTTTGCGGGAATATTCGTTGTACATTTAGTCAATTAATGTAGGAATTAATGAGACAACGGATAATTCATAGAGAGGAAGATGTCGGCGGCGTCTAGTACATCGGACAAAGTTGACGTTTGTTCACGAGCTGTGAAATTTAATTCGTAGCCCCGTACGAGACTCTCATGCCTGCCAGTCGATGGGACATGGGTTATGGGTTATGGGTTAGCTCGGAGCACGCGTGCGTGTGTGCACGCATCGTATCACTATCGCATGTGTCCGCGTCTGTCGTGGGGGTTACTTGTCTAAAGGGTGACAGGCTGTACCCCAGAGCGACGTTCCGACAGTCGGTTCCTCTTACAGCACTTCCGAAATTATAAATTAAATCTCGTATTTTCGTGGGAGTCGACGTCGCGCGAGTATCCCCATCTATCTATCTACTTTTTTTTTATTTTACTTTCCCTCCGCGCGAAACGCAATAAAACCGCCGTGAGATCATTGCGAATTACGTGAACCTTACGTCGATTGTAATGGTAATTATTGTAACGAAGTGTCTTTCGCTGTCGACGTGCTGAACGAATATATCGGTGGAATTTTAATAAAGATTCTCGTTGACAGATCAGCAAGTGAGAAGTGACGGCAGTGCATTTATTATTGATAATACTAATAATATTCGACAATACTGATAGAAAGCGAAGTCGGCATCGACGTATAATTGATCATCGTTGGCTGACGCCGTCAACACTGGCACTAAGGAGATATAATTTTCAATTGGATAATCTGTCTCATTATATCAATTTTCGATCCCGCCTCGACGCCTCGTCCCGTGAGAAACCCCACGGCGGTAGCGCCGTCCAATCAAAGGGGGGCCCGAAGTAGTCCCAAGTCTCGATAACAGAATACGGGCCCAACACCGGACTACGAAATGCAAGTTCGATGAATCGAACTCGTGAGAAACCGAGCAAGTACCCGTCATCGAGCGGTGATTAATAGAGAGCGTCGCGATACCAGCCGTCCTTAAAGAACAGGACCCCGTGGTTCCTATATCGTTCCATGCTTTCCCTTTCTCCCCTGCAGGCCTACACGATGTCCCATAATCGCTTGACAACCTGACGTTCTCATAGGAACGTCCGATGATGAGGCATCGATCATCGGAAGTATTTCAGGCGCGCCTTGTATTGGATTCACTCTCGGTCAAAATGGAATCTGCTTTGAAATCTTGGCGCAGTTGAAATCGCATTGCGTTCTAATAAATTTTCAAAACATTTATTGTTTGTCTTATTACAATGTTATTTCTTATTTTCGATATCATTCTACACAAATTAAAATCTATATGATTTTTTTCGTTATCTGAAGAGTTTGTGATTTAATCTTACTAAATCAAATTTGATATGAAACACACAGCTACATATTCAGTTATTGCGGATTGTAGATTACATCACAATCACGATTTTGAGAGGAACAAAATGGAAATTCTGAATATATATATATATATATATATATATATATAGAAAGAAATTTTAATAAAAGGTTGATATCTAGGAAGTGCTGTACTTATGTTAAAAGACAGGAGAACAGTCTGAGTTTACAAATGGACACCGAATATTTAGATCAAGGTTGTACCGCTATTATTCATATAAACATTATTTTTAGTTGCTCACAAATGAAAAATTAAATAAAATTTATGTATGCGAGAATATCGATGATATCATGCATAAGCTATTCGAGATCGACAAATTACCTTAAGACGAATGCTAGACAATGACAAGATGAAATCGTAAACCCGTCTTCTGTGCCATAGCTTTTTGCCTTCTCTTTCAAAGCTTTTTCAGTGGGTTGCGCTCTCACATTGATCGTGATGCACTGCACTAGATTACTGGGAACTTCACAATATGTCAGTTAGCTACAAAATAATACAAAACGTTTTATTATTTACGTATTATTTAGTACACAGAGTGTTTTGCTTACGCTTAAATACGTAATGAGTGTAAATTATGAAAAATAGATTAATTATTAAAATTAAGAATTAGATTTCCTTAAGAATGACAATAGAATTTTTTTTAATTACTCAATAATAAGTAAATTTTAATATTAAATACAACCACGAATAGTTATCACACACGTTTGAAAGATTGACGTAAAATCTGTAATCTTGATAATATTGAACGAAGAAATTGAAGTAACTAATTCGATTACATATAAAATCTTAATTCTTTCGCGATATAACAACGTGGAAATGAAATGAAATTCTTGAAACTATCCAATCCGGATGCTGACGCAGAATTTACGGGTTTTTCCCGTAATAGTAGCCGACATTGCTGTCGGGATGAATACCCTCGCTTCCTTCATCGCGTACATGCCTGTGGCATTTGTCCAGAAGATCTTGACCTCTCTCAATTCGATCCTACCGCAGCGGGGTCAAGCTGTCAACGTACATATCCTCACGGGCATATATCGATCTCAATCGGCGTTTCATCGGCGCTATCGGCCATCTCGACAAAATTATAGGCCGCGGCCGTAGCCTTAGTGACTCGAGACAATGGTACCCATCACCTGCTTGGCTCTCTCAAAGCAAACCCTCCCACTCATTGGATCGTATCTCTCCTATCGGGTTGGGCCGGCACTTCTTAATTGGTTGGTGTTGACTTAATGTATTTCGATATGTTGCTAAGCTAGTATTCTTGCGGTCCTCGTGAATATTCTGTTATCGGAACTATCGTTGTTCGTTGTATTATCACAGTAAATTGATAATTTTGATTGATGCTCCATAATATGAGTTATCTAATGCCGTCGTTACATCACTCTTAACGAAGTATTATCTTTTCGTCATGATTCAAGTTATGAAGTAATATCAGTCGATATCGATTAATTAGTGTTAGATAATTATTTTTCTCTCATTTATCTCTTTATACATGTATGTTCACACATGCATACATTTATATCTCACTTCTATTATTTGTAAATCATTTTTCGATCGTTCCCGTGTATCCTTGCTTCATAACTTACACAAATTTTTCATTTTACGAGAAACATTGTTTCCTTGAGAAGACAAAAAGTATGAGACGTCGTCGGCTATATTTGCTTCAGTAAACCGATATTGAACGTATCCTTGTTTGTCGTGTCGACGAGATTGATATCGTAATCATCGCCGAGAGGAAAGTCGCAGGGGTGTGAAATGCAAGATAGAGCGACTTTGAATGGCATTACATGCGTCTGCCAAGCGACATTCGTCACTATCACGAGGGGGTCGAATGGTAGCAGAGCTATCGGATCGGGATGTAAATTATTTGCCTGCGAAGTCGTAAAAAACACATCTGCGGCGATCGCATTGGAGAACGCCGGGACACCCCGGAGCGTTCGGTTTATAGATAGATATGCGAATCGTATTCTCGTATATTGATACAAATTTACACCGCCTACACAGTCTACGAAAAAACCAATAGATACAAATAGATCACGATATATTTGTATTTCTGCGATTCCAATATTACCTACACACAGTTAGTAAATTAAATTTATATTTCTGCAATCGGATGAATAGTTTGAAATACTTTTTAAACACAGTAAAACATATTTTATAATTAAAAGGGTGAAAATATTATGAAATGAGAGTTTATATGACCAGCATCGTCGTCGGTTTGACTTCTCGAAATAACGAAACACTCGTCGCTAGTTGAACTCGTGGCACTCTCGTAACTTTTACGGGCGTATCAAAAACACCTCGAGAACGCGTCGTTCCCGTTCGAAACAAGGTGAACGAAAACATATGGGGTTGCGGGAACGGGGAAGGAGTGTATTCGGCGAAAAGGGGGATCAACAAGGAGGGATGATTGAGGAGATCAACGAGCGGGACGAAGACAAGGAATTACGAATGTCTCAGTGGGACACATGTGGATCCCCCGGGGGCTGATCCGCTCGGCGGGGCCCCTGATATACGCCATCGTAAACCCCGTGAAATTGTGCCACAAGTATCGGCTGATGCCTCCATTAAGACCCGCTGATGTTATTACAGCGAAGCCCGCTCTCCATAATTTTCGTTCTCCTTCTTCCGTCGCTCTCTTCTCAGTATTCCTCTTCTTCGCCTCGCGTTCTCGGGGAACGTGTCCTAGTTTCCGCTGTATATTTCGTGTTCCGACAGCGGCGCGGCGACGCGGCATTCACAACGCGCATCCTGCGCCCTTTCCTTTTTCTCTCGACTCGCGCTGCGCGCACATCCGCGCGCCCGAAATTCCGAATCACCCTTTCACTCTCCCTTTCTACCTATTCCCACCCGTCGTCGTCGGGCCAACCCTTCCACGGTTTAAATCAATCACACATTCCTGAGAAATGATTACGACCGTGCTCCAGGTATGGGAAGCAGCTGCCCGCGCGTATAATTTACGGCTAAGCATAAAACGATAAAAATTGACGAAATTTTTGTTGATATTCGGACGCTTTATAATGCATTTTATTACGAGTTGAACTAACGACGACAGCTTCCAATTATGCACTTTGCTGCTTGTTCTTTTAGTCGAAAGATGCCATTAATCACGTTTTGTGAAACGCTTGTTAGGCTAATTAACGAAATGCGTTTATTCAAAGGATATCTTGATTCAAATAATATCTTTTTCCTGAGTTGAGTTTGCGTATCTTTTTTAGTAATATTTTTAATTAAACTATAATTTCTTTGCTACGATAAAATAATGATTGAAAGAGAAACTGATCGAGTCCTCTCGAATAGTCTGAAGAGAATGAGGAAAAAACCTGATAGGCGATATCTAAATGTGCCAATTAAGGTGGTCCTGACCCACACGAACTTTGATTCACAATGGAATGGCCAGTCTATGCTGTGAGTCATTGTCTAGCTGGACTTTTTGAATGAACCGATTAGGTACCGCCCAGATATGACATATCACGAGTTCATTGCCTGCGACAAAGAAAAAAAGAACTGAATGTAAATAAAATGAAGAAATAATTTTTAATCAAGGAATTTTTTTGCAGTTTGGAAAATATTTGTTAGACTGTTTTTATATTCAAGATATTTGGATTTTTTAATTTGAGAACATAATTTAATTTAAGTTTAATATTGTTAGTTTATTTGTAAAATTATTATTTAAGTGTAAAAAATGTAAAAATACAAAATTATATATTTAAAGTAACATGTCTTTATTTAAAAGTAAATATTTTTACTTGAACTGAACAAACTAATGCTTGCATCAAAATATGGTTTTAAGAAAATGTATTTTTTTTTTCACTCAAAAAATTTTTTCTCTCAGTGTAGATAAATTTTTCTTATGAGGAATGATTGATTTTTATTTATATAAGCAGTGTGTGATTCCTTTGTAGTCGGTGTTTAAATATCTTTTATCACTGATTAATCATGTAGAGCATTTTAAATGCGATGAAAACCAAATGCGTGAATTGAATGCCGCATAAAATATTTCCGCGCTCGCTGCGGAACCGTAAATTCAAAATCGTTCGTATAATTCTTGCACTGAGATCGTGGGCCGTGGGGTGAACTCCACCCTTTTTTTGCGGGAACGTTAACACCCTTCGGCACCGACGGAAGGGCTTATTATACGAAACCGATCCGTCCCCTCCTTTCGTGCCTACTTGTTTTTATTGGTCGTGCTCCGTGTCTCGCGGCCTCACCACCCCGGTATTCATATGCTAACACGGGGTTGTCCGTGAGTCTCGTTACGTTGTCAATGGTGTTCAAACTTCGCGAGGCTCCCGTTAATGACGTCGTAAAATTTGGTAGGACCGTCGCGGTTTGAGCACCACTGACCCGCTAAGCGTATGCCAACAGCCCTATAAAAATTCAATCCATGCAGTCTTAAAAATAATAACGCACCGCTAGGCTATACGGGGTCCCATAACGCGCAGACGTATGGATGCGCATATATGCCTACCTGCATCAAGCCTGCGGTTCTACCGGACGTTTTTCTTCCTCCTCGTCGCCGTTCCCTTTGCGGTCTCGGCGATCGTAAGTGGTTTTGTTGTAGCGCAATTAACGGGAAATCACTTATTTCCTTTTAGTGTGTGTGTGTTAATTAAATCGGGATCAACACTGCGCTGTTACACGCGAGAAGCCATACTGGCCTAATTACAGAGTTACTCTGTTTGTCCCTGACGAATGCTAATCCCAATTTATCGCATCTGCGATAAATTACTGTACAATAGCAGATTTATCTGATAAGTGTATCTTATCAGATGTCTCATACAGATATTAATATCATCTGTATAATATTTTAAATATTTTATCGCGTTAGAACCTGATTGAAATGAACTGTCAGCTTTGTCTGTTCTGTTTCGAAATTCATGTTATGATAGATGCCGCGTAAAAAGAGTGGACTCAATGCAAGTACATGTTTCTCGAGTATTAACGTCCTTGAATGTTCAGTAAAATTTATTGTATTTCTCGTATCCGTAAACACTTGGCTATAGCTTATAGGGATAGAAAGTTATCTCACATACGATGAAATATCAATACGCTATTGTGTTCTAATTTGAAATATATACGATGTGTCGTGAAAAGCAATAGTGCGTTCGGGAAGTTTTGAGAAATAGCTGGCGCTCTCGCTTTGTAAGTTTTACTCTCATCTCTTACATTGCAACGCTCATGTGCGTTTGCACCGGCGCATATCCGGACGACTACGACAGGATATATTTAGCATAGTGTATCCATATTTATCTACACATTTTTTTTCTTTCTTTTTGGGAATTAGATAAATATGTTATTTTGTGTGATCATTAGAATTTATATTCGATTAGATTTTCCGGTATTAATTAGATTTTTGGAGAAGCAAAGAGTGATTAAGGAAAGTTGGCGATATATCTCCGACGACTCTCGCCTGTTAAGATTTAAACGCACGACCCCGACATTTCTCTTGCGGCGCGATTATTATAATTTCGCCACCCTTGTGTTTTACGGAGTACGAGGGCCACGTGCTGTACGCGCACGCATCCCCTCGTGATTTACTGCTAATTATCGTCCTGCCCGAATAGCCTTACGCCTTCCCGGTGAGAATCGGCCAGTCAACGACCTCCCGGCGGCCGGCGACGCGCCGTTTCGCAAAAATCGACAACTCAACGTCGTGTGGCGCGCGCGTTTTCGCGGCGCGTTACAAGCACCCCGACGTAGCACCACGTCTTGTACATCCGTGGTTGGTCGTCGTGCCGGCAAAAGAGACCCCGCGCCGCAACGAGCGGGGCCCCGTGAGCCTACTAAATTATTGTTCTTGCATCGCGGTGCCAAAATGTTTACAGCCTTAGCGCGGCGAAGGTACGAGCACCGAGAAGGTGGAGAAGAAGGTGGAGGAGGCGCGCACGATGCTCAAGCCTCGGTTAGTTATGACTGAGCTAAGAAGAGCCGCCTTCTCCGAAGAAAGCCACGTCCGTGCCTCGTGGCTACCTACCTCGGATTTTATTCTCTGCCACGATGGCAGTTGGCGCACACCTCGTACAGATAAGCGCCGTTATTGAGCGAGCTAATAATAAAAGTGAAATGAATTAAATAATTAAATCGATATCGGCTGTATTAATTAGATGATATTGATTTCTTATTTACTATACAAAGAATTGTTTTACAGATAAATTGCTATAACGGTGATTTAATTTTTTTAATGATTTTATTGATCATATATTAAATGTATTGACGATTGTAATTAATTCATATTTAATTTTAGATAAATTTTATTTTAAGTTTATATGATAAATTAGGCCACGTTGCATTTAATAATATATATTTGCTATTTTAATTTGTATATCTATTAATATTTAGTAGATGGAAAAGTATTATATCAGAAATCAGTCTAGACATTAAATCGTCGGACGTTCTCTTACTCCGTATCATTTCGCTGTCTTTGCCACTGTCGTTTTCTCCTCTTGACGTCTTATCGATTGTAAACTCATGAGGTTACTATCAGACCCGACTGAATACTTAAAAATCGTTGGTACAGTAATACTAGCGTACACATTGCGTATCTATACTGTGGCGCAGTATACTTTAAATTGTTTTTCCCACGTTACGAGTAGTGCAATAAACGTCGTTTGCTCCCATTCGCGGGATACGGTGGAGTCATTTCGGTATCGCCACAGTCGCCCCCCTCCCCCCTCCTTATACTCTCTGTCTGTAAATTCCCGACATTATAGACAGGCTTTGCTCGGTCGGGGAAAATTCAGCACGTATCGTCGATGTCAGAGGTACGTTATCTGAATTGGAATTCTTCCCGGTTCCCCCCGAACTTTACTTCCTCGTATTTTAATCCCCGATATTCTGCTTGGCAAGGGTTGTTACTCGGTTATTGTGCCTCCAAATTCCAGTTGATTTTTTCGCTTCTGTTATGCTGCCTTTTATCTTGTATTGCTCACCGACACAATATACAGAGTGTCCCAAAACGATCGCCACTTTCTTCAGAGAATATTCTTTGAGCAGATTGATTTTTTAAAATAACGTTAGACACGTTCGTTTTTTCATTTGATTAAATGACAAGTTTGATTATATATTTTTTTAATTTAAATATCTTTGTGTAAATATAAATTCTGCTAACATAAATTTCACTTAAAATAGAATGAAGAAATTTTGCCATCTGCGTCTTTCAGATTTAATTCAAATGAAAATTTCTAAATTTTCTTTAGACGCTAAATAAGTTTGGCATTTAAAAATTTAAAATGTATATTTTCATCTAAGCAAAATTTAATTGTAATTCCGTAACAAATTTGTCCTATAATAAGACCCAATATTAAGTAAAATCCTCGTGCATATTCAAGCAATTTTTTACATGCATGTAAACGTGGTGAGTCGTCACACGTGGCCATTTACTTGGAGGAGGCTATATGTATTCATTCTCGGTAAAGGCACGCGATCCGGCTAGACTCTTAGAAGGGCAGAAAAGAAAAGGAGACTTCGATCCACGCCCAACTGACTCCGCGTCACTGGTCCCCTAAGAGAAGAAAGGCGCCGACGCGCCTCTATAAAATAAGCGCCACGTTAGTATCCCTCGTGCGTGCATACATCTATAAAAACAATCGTAAACTTTTATATCGTATATTATTTGCAAAAATTTCGAACGCGTACTTACTCATTTTCTTATCGACACATCAACATCCTCTGAAACTCCGAAAATCTATGATGTTAGGTTTTACGAGTTTATGGATTATATATACAGCGCTTAGAGACATATAGAAAGGAAATTGATAAATTCTGCTGAGACGTCACTCGGGAATACGATTTAAGCTGAAGAGAAAAATCAAGAAAGAAAAGGATGATCGTAGGGCGATTATTATAGGCGCCAAAATGTTGGGCCGGTTTCGGCGGCTGTCTTCTCATTATTCGCGCATAACTGCGATGTTTCAGCAATTTATATAGTAATTAGGTCTGCATTCATGGCCCACTGAGCCTGGTAATACTCTCCTAAACGTCTCCATTATGTCGCGGATTACGTCTAGATAATCACAATGTTCGGAGCACCACTACAGTTTTACTTATAATGATCGGCCGATAGAAGATAAACGGGAAGCTTAATAGACTCTCTTGGAGCTCATACAGATTATTCAGTAACTTCAAGAATTCTTTATTATGCAATTTCGATGAAAAAGTAATCATAGCCTGAGGAGACTCAGAGATCGCTCGGAATATTTAATATTTTTAAAATTACTATCCGAAAGAGCGTGAGCGAGAGAGAAAGAAAGAGAAGGACATAAAACTGTGGAAGAAATATTATTAATTGCTAGCTTTTATTACCGAGAGCCATATTACATGTTATGTTGCATCCAAAGCGAAAACAATTTAATAATGTCCAATAAACGACAGATAGTATTAATCCAATGATAAGGAAGAATAAGCGTGCGGCTATGCTGAGCAAATACTCGAGTTCTGAAGTCCGTTTATGTATCTGTACGTACGCCACCGTGCAGTAAGGCAATTTCATTAGCTCGGTTACCTGGAGGCAAACGCGCGACCATATTCGGAGACACTCAATCAACGTTAAATCATTGCGCTGCTCAATAACACAGCGGCGAGTCGGGTGCCTAGCGCACTTAGCGAGTACACCTCGGGGTGCGATAATTCCGACGGTTACTTGGCGCGAACGTTCGCATGCATACGGCCCTGCCAAGCATGAAGAAGCGGGAAGGGATACTCTCGTTTCTACGCCGATAATTAAATCCTCCCACGGCAGGGGATTCATCCGTGCAACGCTCGACGATATTTTGTGGAATGCAGCCAGGAGACGCCTCTCGGTATCAGCGAGAAGGGCGACTGAGATTGATGGACAAACGATCCTTCCGGATCTACGTCGGGGCGTAGAACGACGCGAACGAAACGCTAACGATGCTCATTAGCGCTCGTAGCGAATCAAAATTTGAGGAACGATCGGACGAGTGTTTTCGCGTCTCGTGCAAAAATTGTAGGAGGGACTGCTGCTCTCGCAGTCGGTGGTGCGTGCAAATTTTGCCTTCGATTCGATGAACAAAGGCGCACCTTTTGGCTGCTGCGTATTGCAGACTGCATAGAAAGTCGTCAGACCAGAAACAATTAAGCTCTGTCGGTTATCTTCCGCGACCACGCGGCTCATCCAGCCGCGCAGTGGTTTTCATCCGATTTCGACGCATCCACGAGAACCGATACGAATCGTCCGAAATTATAACGGCGCGCCGAGTCCAAAGTCTCTGTGCGTGAGATCCCTGCTCTTCCGCTTTAAGACGCACTATATTTCTCAAACATATGTACCGTGCCATTAGCTTTTATCGTTATCATACCGTCTTTATCGCCATAAATCTATATCGCCATTCAGGTATCAAACAGTCAATCGAACGTAAAAAGTTGTCTAATCACTTGCAGAGTTGCGAGCGAGAGATATCTATACTACGCTGTTATATTTATTTATAGTATTATACTGGCTATATTTATCAAACGACCACAAGGAAACCGTATACGCCTTTGTGCATCGTCTAAAGGGAGAAATGGGACGAGTGTGAGAATAAAACCGTATTTATAGGGTACGTTGATCGATATACGACTCGTCCTGCTGCAAAAGACATCGCCACAAAGACTTTAACCCTTTACGCTTGATATACGCGCGCATTCGTACATATTTATGAGGTTGCCATACAGCACGGAACTTTTGGTTACCGGGTACCCCCATAGAAATACTATGGCGTCCTGTCAAACTGTTTACCCTCCAAAGCCTCGCACGTCAACGCCCTCCTGATCCCCGTAGCCGCTTATCCTTCCGCCACGAATTAGATCTTCCTGGCGCTCGGCGACCCCTGTGACATTCAATAATAAGCCAAGGGGGTGAGTCCGTTGAGACTAGGGGAGCGAATTGACTTGTCGTAATTATCGCTACATTCATGTATTTGTATAGGACCACGATGCGTAACAATGAATGAAATTTGCGGTTGCAAATACATTACATGTTAGGACATGAAAGAATTCAGTCTCTATAGTGATCAGAAGAGCAGATAATTTAATTGTAATTTATAATTGTAAGCATAAAAACGCGATATAAAACGCGCTCATGAATTTTCTCTTACACGGTAAAATTACATTTCGCATGTCTGTTCAATTTTTTAAATTTTAATTTAACAAAATATGAATGTAGGAAGTAATACAAATATTATGTAAAAAATGTTATTTGTTCACTTAAATCTTATTAACACTAAAAAATTTGAATATTAATTTAAAATATTCAAATAACGTTGTATTAAATTAACGCTAGGGTATGGTAAAAATTCAACAAAAAATTTTAACACAAATACAAGATATTTTTTATTGTGTAAAATAAATTTGATAAATACAATACATGCAATCTCGTATAGTAGTTTGATAATGATTTTAATTTTCATTTTGATATACATAATTTCTACAGTTATTCAAACGATTGACAAACATAGTTCTGATTGTAAGCTACTCTTAATAATTTCTTAATTAAAATATTCAAATAATGTTGCAATCACATTACGTTAAATTAACGCTCAGGTAAAAATTCAAAATTCAACAAAAAAATTTTAACATAAATACAAGATACTTTTTACTGTGTAAAATAAATTTTATAAATATTTTGATAAATACATGCAATCTCGTATAGTAGTTCGATAATGATTTCAATTTTGATTTACGTAAATCTACATAATTTCTAGAGTTATTCAAACAATTGAAGCTACTCTTAATAATTTCTCATTAGAATCCGTTTTCTTATTTGCGTTTTTGAGCCAACATCCCTCTTGAGAGGTCCCTCATAAGTTTCCAGAATTGGCAACCCTAAGGCGCAGTGTGAGAGTGATGCGTGATCGAGGTGGCACGGAACATCCGAGCCACCGTCCTCCGTGCGGGGAACGAGTGGCGCGTGGCGAGGGCCCGAGGCCGATGCAAACCTCGCGTGCCGCAAATTACTCCGGCTCGGTGAGGTTCAGTAGGTACGGCAGACCCGCGTAGTCGCACGCTTACTCATTTGCTCGTCCACGCCAAGTGGTAGACGTGTCAGAATCTCTACGCTGTATACACGAATACACGAGCTACTGTTATCCTCACAACCGCGTGTATGGTAACGGCGATGTCAGTAAATTCACTGTTCTCGCGAGTCGTTCTCGCTGCGCCGCTTTTCTCTCTCATTTGTCTTGCCTCGGACGGATAACAGCATCTTTGTTATCTCGTTGCTCGTTATTCCGCGTTTCCCCACGAAACGAAAACCGTACGTGAGCCAGGACGAAGCCTACTTACATGCATTATCGCGAGACGGACGGACGCCTTACGCTTACCGCTCTCCTGTTGTACAATATTTTTCCGATAACTCGCGCGAGAACGACGACTCGCGTGGTGAAATTCGAAAAGCTTGTTCCCCGTGTTTCACTCTGGCCAAAGGGAAAACACGGTATATGCTTCATGACGTGGCACTTGTGCAGGCTAATGTATTATGATTTCACACTTCGAGCGATGCATACTCTTTCGATTGCACGCATCTTACGTCGCCGGTATACACACGGCGATATATTGCCATTTCGTGTAATTTCTGTATGCGTTTCCACGTCGCTTACTTTTACGCTCGGCGAGCTTCGAAAGGAAGGATATGCGGCGCGAGACTCGCCTCGCCGGTAGCCTAACGAGCCGAACACGACCCCCCGTTCTCCGTCGATCGTCGTCTCTAAGAAACGGCGACCCGTCTGGCCCTGCGTCTAAATTAGACAATTTACGCGGACTGACGTTCGACGATTCGGCCCCGTCGTCGCCGCCGCTTCTTTCACTTTGCAAAACCGTGCCGGCCATTAGTCCCGTGTACCGTGGAGGAACGAGGGAACGCAGCGCGGCGTGGCCGGCAGGTTTTATATTCGTCGCCTCGCAGTTCGCCGCGTATATTGAGGAACGCAGAAAGGGGCGGCATACATGCTCGCTAATATCTTTCGACGCCCCCCATCAGCCCGACAAAAATGATACTTTCGTGCCTAAGAGGCACGAGGGGGCGTTCGCCGATTTCTGCAAGGAGTAATTACAGTTCCTCGACGCGGTATTTATTTTCGGCTAAGTGGAATGGAAGGAGACTATCGAAACGCGATAATAGGACGGGATCTTCGTTTAACTACGACGGACGTAGGTGTGTCAGGCCGCGATGCTTGGTGAACTATGACTCCTTGGGTTTTGTTCTTGTCGCACGGCTTTTTACGAAGCGAAATCGAGAACGTGTTTCGTCGCATCAGCAAATGCGCAGTGGACGGACGAATGTCCATCCATTTTTCGCTGTTGCTCCCGCCCCGACGCATAAATTCGTGCTGGCTCCTCGTTAGGGAGAAAGAAGTAATAGCGAATTCTTGTAGAGCAGTATACAACGGAGCTCGTTATAGAATTCGATTGTTTCTCCGACCTTTGGCTATCGTTGACCGTTTTCTAAGTTATTTTACGTGAAAGGAAATGCGTTCCTCAGCTTATACTGGACGATCGAACGTGCACCGTCCTGTTTTGACATTTCTTAAGCTTGCTACAATGAATTTTGTGAGATATAGTGTTGAACGGTTTTAATGGAATTTATCCATTTTTTTTATAGTTTTGAAGGTTTGGGAAAAAACCCGTTTTTTTCCAATTTTTTCGCGGATTTTTTCAGTTTTTTTCTTAGGGGTAGAAAAATTCATTGGAAAAATTCAAAAAGTAT
>QKQZ01050545.1:0-15865 GCA_003595255.1 Solenopsis fugax
CTCATTGGATGATTCCAGCATATGGCGTCATTAATCTGACCCGGGTTGGGTTAAAACCCACTGTACTCGAAAGCGCTATTAATTAAAGAACTCATCTATATCGTAGCACGCGTAGAAGCTTCTGATTGGTTGTTGCCTCAGTATTTGCGAACTGCATGTAGAATGACCTTTATTGGTCGGTTTTTGAACGAGAAAAAGAGAAAAAAATCAAGTTAATATTAAACATTTGTACACACGAAAGCGACGTTTACCTGAACTCCAATTTGTGCGTAATGGAAAGTCAGATATAGTATGTATTTCTCGTTGGTGTTGAATCTCCGACGACGCGACAAATGTTGAGTCAATAATTTCGTGCGCGAGGAATTCACGTTATATTAAATTAAATTGTATCCGTGTATGTTAAATTATCACATTCATAAAGTCCTAATAAATTTAAAGCAAATAACATATAAAAAACAAGTAGTAGATGAATAAAAATTTAATTTTGATTGCTATATAGGCAGATGTTTTTATAATTACATTCTTACATTTTTAATCGTGAATTAAACGGTAATAAAATCTAATAAGATCTGAAGATAAAATCTAAAAATAAAATCTAGTAAGATCTAAAGAATTTCACCAAATTATACACTGAGGAGGATTCAAATTAGTGTTAAAATATATGCATTCAAGTTATATGCATATCTTGATTTGTGTAATATACACTCGATAATTCACGTAAAAATAATAGCATTGGCTCACATAAATTAATATTGTAATATAAACCAATGTATAAACAATTTTTAATATTAAAAGGTAGAAGGTTACGGTCCACTTGATGTTACAAATGCTTTGAAGCGTTCTTTGATTAACCAATTCGTAAAATTTTTTGTTTTGATTATTCAGTCAAACGCTTTGAAGCATTTGTAGCGTTAAATGGATCGCAGCCAAAGAGAGAGAAAGAGAGAAAAAAACGAAGAGAGAGAATGAAAGAGAGAGAGAGAGAGAGAGAGAGAGAGAGAGAGAGAAATTCATAATTGAATCGAATAAATTTTCGAAATCGAGGATAGACAATTTTTCATGTTCACATTATCATTTGTTATCACGAAGATCTATCGCAAAGTTAAAAATTCCACTTGGTAATCTTTTAAGAAAGTTGAGGAAAAAGAGGAAACGATGCCGTAAATCGCAGATGCATAAAATCGCTCCGTATTCTACGCCCGTGAAATATCGTCATGAATTAACCGACAATTGGAGGATTTCTTGCAAGACGGATTAAACGTCTTTAAATTTCGGTAAAGTTCTTTCGACCATCGATCTGTCGACCAAGATACGCTTTTCTTTGACGTAAATTCGCGAACGCATACTCTCTATATAATTTTCTTAAGTAAAAACCGCTGCAAATACAAATACCTCATAGATCGTTCGTTATTACTCTTGCAGAAGTTTCGCAATTGCGAACTAACTATCGAGAAGTTTCTCTGGTGTGAGCTGTTAGGCGACCAAAGTCGCACAGAGCAACATGCATATGCACGCCGTAATAATTACACCGAGACCGTTTCAGGTTCGCGAGTATAGAGAACTCAATTACAACAGCGAAATAATGTGGCACGGAAATACCGGCGCGTAGCTTTTATTAATTAATTTAATTGATTTCACTACAAATGTTTGCTTAATATCTTCCGCATGAGTAATAAATATTAATAATCAGCATTAATTCTTATTTTCGCGATAAATTTTAGCGATATAATTATTATTTAAATTATTTTATTCTCAAATAGGTTCTTTTGAATTTCCGTACGAGGGTTTTTACGTTCTATATTGTTAACGCAACATATAATTTTAACGGAATATATTTTCGTTACCTATGTTGCGCGCCCCTTTGCCTTGTGTGTATCACATAAAATGACATTTATGGCCAGGTCATAAATGTCCAATTAACATTTTATGTGCTCGAAACGCAATATTTATCATATGTTGCGAAATAAATGCATTTTAAACTTGCATACACTCGTACAAATGCATTATAGATCATTGTAATTATCAGATGCCGTCATAAATCACGAATTACTGATCTCATTCGTTTTTTCGTATAATTAAAACTTCAATATTGAGCAGTAGTAACGTATCATTAATATTTTGTTTATATTTTGCTGAAACGGAAATAAAATAGCCTTATGCGACGTCACAGCCAATAACGGATTAACACAAATTGAAGCTATGTAAAATATAAAAAATGAAAAAAAAAAGAAGATTGACGCTCTCTCACCGTGTTCGTATTTTACGTGGCTCATACAGATAGCATCCAGTTTTGCGCCATTATACTCCTCGCTCGATTCAATTTCGGCTGTTTTTCAAAAGCCAGCTTTGATGAGCGAGGAATAATGGCATTCGTGTACCGTCCATTGTTATGCGAACGTCAGCGTTTTCCGTCAGACTGCCGAAATAAAAAGGTCCAAGTTTTTCGTTCGCAGATAGTGTCGTACGCACCGATGCAGTCAATCCTAAATATACATACCTAAAACGTAATGGCATATGATATTGATTGGACATATCGTCCCGGGCGGAAGTTTCTCTGCCTTTGGCAGCCGTTGCCTAATCGCTTCGACTTGTCAGAGCATCAGAGCATAATGAAGCGGGAATATCGTCCTCGCGATATTGTCCGAAAACAGATTGCCATAATTCGCGAGATCAATTTATATGTATATATAATATATTATATATACACTTTCAGCTTTAATTTTCCTTTTGTTGTTATTCCGTTCGGTAGATTAAACAAAAATTAAATGGATGTCCTAGTCTCTGCTTGCTTTTCAGAATTCCCTATTTTCAACTCCCTTCCCAGGGACTTTCTATTTCAACCCACTTTCCGGGTTGTTAATATGCGCATTTTAAAAGCCCGCGATGTATTTTTGTGAGGAAAATACGTATCTGTACGTATCGTTGTTTTACGCACATTAACGACGAGTTAAGTAGAATGTTAAGAGCAAATTTGACCATTTGCAGTGCAAACACCCGTGGTAACGAGTTCGTGAAAATTTCAACGAGAATTTCGAGAGTGAGAGAAGCTGGCAAAGTCCGCGACATCTCGACCCACTTCCTTTAATACGGAATGTTCTATGTAACAGTCGGACTTTTCTTCAAGGAAGAATCTGGTTTCTGGAAACTACGGAAACTAAATATTAAATCGCTTTGCGTGGAGATATATACAACGAAGAATAATAAATAATCCACGTTGGTCGAGCTGTAAATTTTATAATTAATCGATTCGAAAGGCTCACCCAAACAATAATTCGATGTCCTGGGACGCCTGAAGTACATCATAAAAAGTTATGTCGCAAAAACATTAGACGTTTAAAATAAGTTTCAAGGACGTCGTTTAGACGTATCCTATAATGTGAATATTTTCGCAGACATTTTAGGGAGATCTAAGAGCCGTTAATACGTCCAATTATTAACTTGTTACAATTAGACTTTTTAAATTTTTAATTTTATTAAATAACATTGGCTAAGTTAATTTTATATATTTAGCTTACGGGTATCTCTCGATGGAGGATTTCTTCAAGTCAAACCGTCAAAAATTGGATTCTAGAGTATATTGATAATAAAATTTCCTTTAGTTCTACTTAAAAATTAATTCAGAAATTTGACGTTTCTGGGAGATATGTCAGAATAATTATTATATACAGTGGAGCCTCCTATATCCGAAATAATAGGAAGACAAAATTGTTCGTATAAGAGAATTTTTGGATAGTAGAATAAACACATTTTTATATTAAATTTCATTGTAGATCTTGTAGATCTACCTACACCATGGATTTGTGTCAATTCTGCGACACTTTCACCACGTTCGAGAGCTTTAATTATTTCATATTTTGTTTTAATATTTAAAACTACACGTTTCTGTTTAGTTCCCATTGTAATATGTTCCCGTAGTATAGTGTACACTATTAGCTTCATACTAAATTGTTCTGTTTAGGATATAATCAGTCAAAGAGAAGTCACGTATGTATATTTAAACAGTTTGTAAACATTACCACAAAACACTGTTCGGATAATGGAACATTCGGATAGTAGATCGTTCGGATATTAGAGTATTCGGATAATGGAACTTCGGATATGGGAGGCTCTACTGTAACTGTATTTTTTAAAGGTAATAATGACAACAAGCTTGTCTAAAAGATGTCATAAAGATGTCTTTACCATGTCTCTAGACTTTACATCCTCCGTTCTAACGACATCTATTGAACATCTTTAGGTGATAAATTGCATGTAGAAAAGACGTTCCGGTGTCATTTTCGAGTCATGTTCGATACATCAAATGAACGTCCATGTATGAAGAATACGACGTCCGTACAACGTCAAATTGTTGCTTGGGAAAATGTTAAATTATTAGTTTTGTATAAAGCGCATGTAATAATGTATTGTAAAAATTAAAAATGTATTTCCTCTTTATTCTTTATTTAAGTTATTCGTGCCATTTAATGATATAATCAAATCAAGTTTTTTCAGTATTGCAATTGAACGCAATTAAAATTGCGCAATATAAAAATAGCGCGGTTAAAAATAAATATTTCATTTTTATATAAAGTTTAAATAAAATTTTAATTTATATTTCACGACATGGATGTCCAATTATTAAATTTATTTGTTTTATCATAATTATGACCTTAAACTTAAATATTATTTATATTGCCATCCTCCAACGTAAATTGTCTATCTTATTTAGTGCGCGTAAACTCTCTCTTTCTCTTTCCCTTAGTATTCAGTTGCAACTCAAACTTCATCCAGTAAACACATAGTTCGAAATTGTAACGGCATAGGGGGCGAAAGCCAACAAAGTCCGAGGAGCTCGGCAACAAGATAGTTACCAAACGGCGGGAATAATGCATTAACGTTACGAGAACGTGAGAAGATAACGTAGTTCGGAGTCTAAATCGAGTCAGTCGAGGGAAAACAAACCGGCGAAGTTGGCCGATCCAATCGATCGGTGAAAAGCGATAAATCCTGCTGGCGAATATTTTCCGTCGCTTCGTCGTTAACAAACTGGCGAATCGTAGGAAAGAATTCCGAATTACAGGAAAGAATCTTCGAGCCGTGAAAAGGGATGATCTCCTGAGTCGAAATTTTACTTTTACTTTCGATCTCAGTTATCTCTACCTTAGATCTTTTATGCTTATTTGATATTTTAAACACTCGAAAAGAGTTTTAAACCTCTTTTGAACCTATTGATTACAATAGGGTCTTTGTGGAGAGATTTAAGAGGTTTTATGAGATTTTGAGAAAATCTCTTTTTAACTTTAAAATGAGAAATATTTTCCAATAATTACCATTTTGAGACTCAAGATAGAAGCTCAAAAGGTCTAATTGAGGTCGAAAGTAGAAGTAAAATTTTCACTCGGGCTTCTTCACGTTAAATCGTGAGACACAGATTTTCTTTTTTACGCAGACTTTCTTTTAAGAGAAATAGCGCGCACACCGGCGTGAAAGGAAGCACTCATTATGTGATCTGAAAAGAGACCTCTTTTATTATTTCACCTGTTTCATGTATACTAAGGAAAAGTGAAAATTGTTTTCGGTGACAATAAGACAGCGATTGTTTCTCGTAGGTAAGAAACAATTGATAGGTTAAATCTTCCTTTTGAGTCAAGTGATAAGTAATATTAGAGATATTAATCATACAGTTAAAAAAAACCAACATTAGAACGGGATTAGTCATTTTCTTTAGTATTTTGGACACTAAATACGAATTCGCGCGGTTTTCAAATTTCTCTATCATATCACAATTTTGAAAAATTTGCAATTTGTAAAAAAGTATTATTTTTACCTATATTATAAATATGTGATATTTTGGAGAAGTTTTATTACAATCAAAATTATGAATATTTGTAACAATTTTCAACCCTCAAAAGAAATTTTTGTGTCGACTTTGATTAATAAGATATTCATTGTTAAATATAAGTTCAAACGAAGTTGTTTCTGGTAGATTTTGATATACTGATTAGGAATTTGGTCGTGAAAATGTCGTATCACGTCAAGTTATTGAGATATTCTAACCTAAAAGTGCAAAAAATAAGATTTTTGACCATTTTCAATTACTTACAAAGTGTCTAATAATTTTTTTTCAGCAAGCACAGGCGGATGTCACGTTAAGTATTATTTATCCCCTTTCGAATGCATATTTGATCGATATCCATCTATAATCCGATTTTTTAAATTAGGGCAAATTTAATTTTTTGTCTTTTATTGCAAGAAGGTATATTGAAAGTATAAAGAAAGTATTTCTGAATATGTCGAAGATGTTAGTTTTGAAAAGAAGTGTTACATATAAAAGTTGAAGAAAACAAAAATTGGCACTTAATAGTTTATGAATTTGACCTTCGAGTAAAATTTAAAGATTATTTTAAGGTCAACCTATGTTTAGAGTTAATGAAATACTGCATAATCACGAAGTAATGCATAAAAACAAGATGGGAACATGTTCCGATCAATGAAGGCGAGATCATGAAATGATGCAGCCGCTGAAGGTAAAATCGAGACATGTTACGGCCAATAAAGGCAAGATCATGAAATAATGCAGGCGATGAAGGCAAAATCGGGGCATGTTCTGGCCAATAAAGGCAAGATCATGAAATGATCCAGCCAGTGAAGGCAAGATCGAGGCATGTTGCGACCAATAAAGGTAAGATCATGAAATAGTGCAGCCACTGAAGGCAAGATGAAGGCATCATCTACCATATATAGGACAGTACATGGTTTATATGGGAACCTAAAATGTTTTTCTAGATGACTTCTTTTTGTACGTGCTGTCGCTCTCTGTAAGCAGAGTGCAGCAATAGTCAGCGAGCATGTTGAGATTCCGTTTGCCCTGGTATCTCTTTTTCATCTTCTGTATATCCTAATGGAATCTCGTGCTCATTACTAAAGTCTCCTAAATTTGAGGAAAAGAAATCTAAGTGAGAGACAAGGAAATGTATTTTTAAGGACATGTAGCAATTTTTTGGTATGCTCTTAACATTTTAGCTACAAGCAGCTTATAAATTTGTGAACGTGTTTTACCCAAAAAGTTAGCGCAAACAGCTTTAAATGCCACCCGTGCTTTTCTGTGACATTTAATATCTGCTGAACGACATTGTCCTCTATTAATTGCCGGATTTGCGGTCCTACAAAAATACTCTCCTTTATTTTGATATCTCTGATTGCTGGAAATTTCTCTTTCAAATAAAGGAAACCTTAGCCTTTTTTATACATTGCTTTGCCAAAGTTTTTCATTAAGCCCAACTTTATATGTAGTGCTGATAATATAATATTTTCTGATTGAAGTAATGACTCAAGACGTTTTTTACCCCTGGTTCTAATTTTTCCCTCGTAGGCCATTTTCTTTTATTTCGTAATATTGTCCTGTGGCACGGCTATCCTACTCGCAGAGAAAACAGCAATATTTTGTATAGTCTAGCTATAATCCCAGGATTATAGCTATGACCTTGAGATCTGCATAAATATGCCATTGATGTTGTTCATAATTAATGCATATTAAAAGAAACTTCATATTGCCATAAGTGTCTTTCATATTAACAGCGTGTCTAATCGGAAAAAAATGGGTAGGTGTTTCCGTTAAAAAAAAGTACTGCTTTCAAATTAGCTTTCGATGCATTTATAAATAACCACTAGGGATGAGAAGTCGTTACTTTATCGTCATTTTACCATTTTTTTATCATTACTTTTATTTTTTATAATAACGATTTGGTAATGACGTTACAATTTTTCATAATGGTAATGGTAACGTTAAGGTTGGGGAATAATCACATTTGACAAGCAACTCGATCGTCGTCATTATGTATTACTTATAATAGTCATTGAAAAAAGTAACTCGTTGGTGGACTCATTACGTAAAGTTACAAGTTAGTATTTTTCAACGACTAATGCAGAATGGTAACAAATTGAATGTCAAAAGCGACTATTGCAACCCTGGCCTTACTATTACCATTATGGAAAATTGTAACATTATTACCAAATTATAAAAAAGTATTATAACAAGGCAACGAGTAACAGCGTTACTTTTTTGTAACTCGTTACTTCCCATCCGTGATAACCGCCATTCATGAGGTTTATGCTTCTGTTCTAATTTCTCCATCAAATTGTTGACCTCATTACAGTATACGAGGTTGTCAGTCATCGAGAAAAACGATTCTAAATTTTTTGCGCAATTTCCTAGCGTATGTACGTAACTGTAGTATCCTTTTGAAGCAAGTTTTATTATTGAAATCTAATAATTAGAATCCGACCGAAACCGAATATTCGGTCAGTCTTTAGTTTCGGCCAAATCCGAATCCGAAACCGAAACTGAAACCAAAACTTTTACAAAAAATATGAAAATTCTAAAAAAAGTCTTTGAAAGGGATATATGTACAGATGCATGCACAAAAAATATGCTATATATGTATATATATTTTTTTCTTTAAAAACATAGATCTATGTTTTTAAAGAAGAAATCCATCTGTGTAGTATTACAAGTCATATTATCTTGCTAACAACAAAATTTTAAAATATAAAATAAAAGTATTTTTTAAACAAGTCTTTGGCAAATTAGTAAAAAATAAACATTTCATATTAATAAATGTTGCAACTTTAATTTCGGTCACGTGGCCGTAACTTCCCTTTAGTTTCGGCCGAATTGAAACTCAGCTGAACCTTAAATTTTTAGCCGAAATTGGCCGAAACCGAAACCGAATATTCTGTCGAACTCTACTAATAATTCACTTTATTGTTTCGATAAATTGAGTTTTCGACGAGTGTTCTTTTTGATTTATAATATGTGGTTCGGAAGAAAGTAAGTCAGAAGCTTCAGCGACTGAAGGTAAAAATTCATAATTTTTTTCATTGCTAGTCTCAAGTACAGAACTACACATTTTGAAAGCGATTTTGAAAGCGACTAACAATTACGAAGTACGACCTTTAGGACGAGTGACGGAAAAGACATTAGGATATTTAATGCAATGTTTAGTTTTTGTCGAAACTCCTCTCGAATATGTTAACAGAAGCAATCAGTAGCATGGTTTGATGGTTCTCTTCATATCATAGGAAGACCAAATGGCATTGATTTCTTAGTACCGTCATACCATCCTCTCAAATTTCGAGAACAACTACATAAGCATAATCTTTAAATGAATCTTTTCTTCTCGAAACTAACTTCTTGGAGATATTTAGGAGGTCTTTCTCTACACGCAGGTATCTTGCATTTAAAAACAAAACAATTCAATTTGTTCTATCTCAGCGAAAAAAGTCGGATCACAGTAATCCAATATGCGTCCGAAAGAATAAAAACACTTTAATAAAATAAAAAGAACACTTTAATATAACATTCGCCTAGATAATGAAAAAAATTATTAGATATTTTGTAAGTCGTTGAAAGTGACAAAAAAACTCACTTTTTGGATCTTTAGGTTAGAATATCTCAAAAACTTGACGTGATAAAACATTTTCGCGGCTAAATTCGTAATCAGCGCATCAAAATCTATCAGAAACAACTTTGTTTTTTTTTCTTTTTTTTTTAAGTCAAAATGGTGTCGAGCAGTGTTATCAGAAAACTGAAGATTGAATATATACGAACACAACTGAAATTATTTTACAAATAGGTTCAAAATATAAAAAGTGATTGTCAAATTCGTTATTGAAGAAACGTAACTACGTTACCGTTACAAATTCAAAATGGATTCAATATAATGAATGTCAAAACTTAAAAAATATACGAATTTTTGTAAAAATTTATGTATACACTGAGAAAAAAAAGTTGTTAAATTGACTAAATTTTATAATTTGATTAAATTTTTTCAGTTTAAGCATTTATGTATTTAACTTAACTACACATGTAACTTAAATAAATAAATATTTGATCTGAAGAAATTTAATCAAATTGAAAAATTTAGTGAAGTTAACTACTTTTTCTTCTCAAAGTAGAAGTCTATTATGATATGAATCAAATATAAATCTAATGTTAAAATTGACAAATTCAAAATAGTGAAATTAGTATAGATGAAAATTCAATTATGTTTTCATAAATTTTAGTTTTCATATATAGTACATATATAAATATGTGTATGTATGTATGGATTTTTTGACATATATATTGTATAATCTATATTTTTAACCATCAATATCTTATTATTTATAGCCGCCACAAAAACTTTCTTTTGAGAATTGAAAATCCTAACATATTTAATTTTGAATGCAATAAAACTTCTCTAGTACATAACATATTGTAATTATAATATGATGAAGTACGTGAAAATAGCTTCTAATTACAAATTTTTCAAAATTGTAATACGATTGAATAATTTGGAATCCGAATCGTATTTAGCATGTAAAAAATTATTGAAAATAACTAATCTCATTCTGATGTGTAAAAAAAGTCATTTTTGTTGAACTTGCCGATGTTGAACTCAACAAACTGGCCGATATTCACAGTCGATTTTTACATTTAAGTACTATCTTAAGATGTCATCAATCAATCACAGAGCCGTATTAATATTTTAAGACATTACTTAAGATGATCTTGAAATAAGACTCTGAATATTGGACACGTTTATGAAATAATATGGTTGTTTAGTTTTTCTATTATTTGCTCTATTATTAAATATTTTCGTTTTTAATGACACAAGAAAACTGTTATCACTCGTAAATTTTTCGTGTACATTTTCGTGTAGCTGTTACATATAGAAAAGAGGATAGAGGTGAGCCGCGTAAAAATAACCGCACGCACCACTTGGATTTTTTTTTCATTTTGATGCGACTCGTCTCCTCCCCAGGGATTGAGAGGATTGATAACGCCCCGCGGAGTTATCGTTGGAAAAACTACCGCGCAGCTACGTGTGATTTTGTTTTTATCCCGGTACCCTCACCTCTTTATTTCGCGGGCGACACATTTAAATTTTCGCTATAAATTTCATTAGTGATAGTGAATCTGTAAAAATTTAATTAAACAATGCGATGTTTAATGATGCTACTTGATCGATACTTTACAATACTCGAAGGAACGGTATATAGAATGCCTGATTATTATTCCCGAGGGAACTTAATATCAGCTTAGGGATACCGTTTAGCTAATGGCACAGTCTAAGCAGTGATTAATGGACGACAAAGTTCGTGACATCGAAGTGCTATATGCACGCTGAAAGCAATTGTGATGTGTCGCGGCGAATATACGCTATCGAAATACTATATGGTAGTCGTCTTGAAATTCTTAGGCGATAGCAATATCGCGACGACTCTTCGCTCACGACTGCTGCAAATTATAGAAGGCTGAAACTGTGGCATTAAACACGAAAGTTTGTACGACTCAAACACGCCCTTTACACAGCTCTGCATGTCGCTGCATACTGTAATGCATGGCATAGAAACATCAAGTGCTTAGAAACATGGTGAGCCGGAAAGTTCAGTGGAAGAAATCATATAAATTCTGGTAAATTCCGGTAAATTTTCCATTTCGTACTTTATTCAATGGAATAAACTAGCAAAAATTATAAAAATGACTAATATATAATGATAAAATACAATTATAATAATTTTATACGAAACAATATTTTTGCTTTAATTGGTAAAAATCATTAATCATTATAATTTATAGAAAAACTAAACCAAGCAATAGCAATAAAACCTTGTAGTAATAAAGTCTTTTTAATTCAAATTAATATGTGAAATAAATTTTTAAAACAAAAACTTTGTAGATATAAACGTTATAAAATTTTATATTAGCTTTTAATTAATGAAAAAAACAAAGTAATAAAATAAAAAATTTTATTATCAATATAAATCTTGTCCGTATTTACTATTCAATATTTTGTAACACAAAGCTTATTTATTTATACAATATGTATGTGTATTGAAGTAAAAATAATGAAATTTGAGAATTGCATTTGTTTTCAATAAATTTAATATTTTTTTCTTAATTTTACAATATCAAGCGCGTTCGCTATATGCGTTAATTGGTACAAAAATTTTGCTTCTTTATAAATCAACATTATTAATCCTTAAAATTCAATCGTGGTATTTCGGCCGATCGATTTCTATCCATGAAAATTTCTTAAAATTTCGAAGATAAATTAGACTACATTTTATATTTTTTCCAAAAAGGAGTACAGACATTTGTTTTATAAACTTGAAAGTATGTTCATGAATTTTTATAGATTTTTTGAACTGCTTTGAGTAAATGAAAAAGTTAGAAGCAAAATTTGGCTAATAAGATCTTTTCGTATTGCAGATATAAATGTCATATTAAAACTAAATTTTATATAAATTTTTATTAATTTAATGAAAAAACATAATTGTGTAGTATGAATTAATGATACACAACCTTGTAATCTATCACTTTACTCATTAATCATTTGAAGGTAAACTTGTTGATTACGAATAATACTTTAATTAATTATTTTATATTGTTTCACCAGATAATTGAGATTTGCGTGAATTTTCACGATTTGTTAGTTTGTCGCCTTTGCACAATGGTGATTTCTAAAATACTTTTGGATTTTTTAAATATTTGTTGTTAAATCTCTAAGATGGTTTTTTATTTCAATAATTTTTTTGTTAATTAAATTCAAATAGTGTGAGGCAAAATATAAGATTTTCTATATTTTCTGTATATATATTTTTTATCATTTTTTAATAGAAGACTAAACTTTTTTCGGTTTTTTTCGCGTTGGTTTTTGACACAGATTTATTTGGAACATGTGGAATTTGCTAATCCCCTTTAGGGAACTCGGATGATATAGCGGATTTGTTGCTTTTGCATTCAGCAAAACAGCAATATATAGTCACGACGAGTATAGTTTGATGATGAAATTTTGTATTGTAGACTGTGCCCTAAGCAAGACAAGTCACGCTAAGTCAAAATGACATTAAAATAAATCGATAATGATGGAAAAATGACTTTTAGTAATTATTTTGATGGCATTTGGTGTAATGATGTTATAATAACTCTTTGTTTTGCTTGGAAACTTTGAAGAACACTCATAGAAATTTAGAAAGGTTTTCCTTTCACACATTAATTACGTGATGATGAAAAGAATTCATTTTTCTCTTAATTATTTATAAGATTAATCATTCTTTAAGGGGATGCTGACATGATGGAATTATTGACATCAGAAGAAGGACGGCGATGGAATATTTCTGGGGTGGTGGAATATCATGATATCTCGTATAATTTACCTTGAATTCGAAGAGCAACCGTTAAAATTACTTTATTACAGTCTATTTAGACATCGTATTATAGGATAGTCACTGGTCATTAGTTCACTGTGTTTTTATAAAAGCTGAATTCCAGTTTTGCATGTAACAGAAATTTGACCTATGTGCAATGTGCATACGATATTATTATAATGTGTTTCGATATTAATAATAAATATCAATATATCTGTATCAGCTACTATTTATATTAATAGAGCACGTAGATATACATAGGTACAAATTTTCAGACAAATTTTTTTTATACTAAAGCTCATTTCTACAAACTCTGTAAAAATTTGCTTCCTACAATTAATGTATAGGCACTAATATAGTTTAAACTGATTGACTTTATGTTGAAAATGAAAAAAAGTTAAATCTGTTTTACTTGCTCTTAATCCATAGCGCCTACAGCTATCAATGTGTGTAATCACTAATATTTGTTTTATACAAAAGTTTTGCAATGTTTTTGTACAAAATGGGAATGAATGCGGATCACTCGAAAATACAATGTTGAGTTCTTAGAATTAGATGCCCAATACGAAAAATGAATATGCATGATTTGTGCAGCTACATGCGTGCGTTATTGATGTAGTAGTAGTATGTAGTAACGTATTGATGTTTCGTAAATTGTATGTATGAATTGTATTATAATAAATCTTGTACATATGTAAAATAAAATAGTTGTTCAGCTGGTAAAATTGCGACTATAGGCCAGTAAGATGCTAATATGGCTTTGTGATTGATTGATGACATCTTAAAACATGAGTACTTAAGACGGTCTTAAATATAAAAATCGATTATGAATACTGGCAGTTTTAGTATCTTTTTCAGCTTCAAGCGCATCCAAGTTCTCGGTCTTTTGAGAGCTTCCTGCCGGAGCGGTCATCCTTGAGCGCGACGTAACGCGGTCTTAAATTCTCAGGCTCGTTTAAACCTAATACGCTGCGGGACACGTTTGTTCCTTAAATCGTTGTCGCCTCGCTTTAACTCCTGAAACGTGGCGACGCGATGTACATGCGAACTGATATGTACCGAGAAAGGGAATCACGATAAATTTACTAGCGCATGTAAAGCGGCATAGTAGCCGCAGCCGTGCATTATAAATTTCCATGCCGTGCATTTCTGGTGAAGTGTAACCGGCTCGCTACATCTCTCGTCTCTCTGTGATCCGAAGATCTAAAGCAAAATGTAATAGAAGCATGTAACAACGGGAACTATACGCTAATAAGAGTCCTTGCATACCATCGTTTTTGCAAAAGTTCATTCAATAATAATACGCACGGTTCGATGATTCAGAATTATTCCTAGATTTCCTGTGGAGGCCGGATCTGTCTGAATGTTTCAATGTACCTACGTATAAATATAGGATACACGGTCTCGAATGAAAATTCATTACAGTTACGTCGATCGTACAATTAATATGTGGAATTAAACATTATTCCGATATTTACGCGTAACCAGAGAAAATATTTCTGGCCCTATCGATTAAGAAAATTTCACGAGGGACAATTTGACCTAACAGTTCCCACCCCGAGCAGAGCAAAGTTGTTCCTCCGAGTCGATGGGGATCCTTGCAGTTCCGGGGAATGACCAAAATCGATGTCCTACATTTAGTAGAAACAGGAAAACCGTGCGCACGGTCCACTCGGAAACGTTCCAAGGTGCCGACGTATATATTTCTCAAAGTACTGATTGCCGGCAGAGACTTTCGCAGAGAGTTTCTCACCACTCCGGCCTGTCCCGTGTGACGGTCAATCGAATTTATTTCGTGCTCTAAGCTCTCTATCGATCGAATTTCGCCGAAGTCTCGAGAAGAAAAATTACCAACCTGACACCGGTAACCCTTAACCCTTCCTCGCCCGTGTTACGAGTAAAGTACGTTATCGCGAAGGCAAATAAATCCTTGCGGGAAGTTCGCACGAACTTACACGAAATGGGATGTATTCCGTTAAATAATTTAATTATTCGCTTTTATCCGAGCTTGTATCGAACTAAAGTGCCGTCTGTGATTTTCCATTTTAAGATCTGGATGAACGCGTAACAGTTTAATCCTGCAATTTCCTGTTGCAACTTTTTGGTATTGATCGCGAATTTAAATTGATTTGAGAATATTAAGGGCGGATATGCGGTAATTTTGCTGAAATTAAGCTGCAATTTGGATTCGTATCTCCAAATTGCGCTTCCCGCACGTACGTATAAACGATCGGATTACGCGTATTCGCGCAAAATAGCCAAACGTTTCGGTAGCGCTAACGAGTGGACGAATCTTTGTCGAGCGGTAGCGACAAATCAATAACCAATACTGTGCGATCGGATCGTCCATCATCGAATAAATGATTGACACGTGGCCGCGAGGATGTTTACCGAAAATCCGCGTATTAGCACTCGCTGCTAATCCAGGCCAACCGTCCGTGCGCCTGTTTGCAATCGAGAACAGCCTCTCGTCGAACACGTGTCTGTTTTAGCATGTCGAATCTAGTGATGTTTCACGTCGTGTAACGTTTTCGCTTGCAAAATCACCGAATACCTCGTAAGCAAGCGCGTTTACGTTGGTTCTCGAGATATTCGTCACTGCTCCTTTCATCTAGGTTTTTCACCTATAGGGAGCCAGCGTCACTTTTTTTGTACAAATTTGCTTAAAGTTAATTCACTTTTTTTCCTACCA
>QKQZ01050550.1:9112-33288 GCA_003595255.1 Solenopsis fugax
CGAGGCACAGCCGCCTCTGGCTGCCGGCGCACAATCCGATCATTCGCCGGTCGGCTGATCACAGAAAGAGAGAGAGCAGCTTTCCCTCTCTCGTGAAGGGAATAGTTCACCGCGCTTAACCGTCGATAAGCGGCGAGTGTTGCGCGTTGCGCGTTGGTGTTGGTGTGCTACCTGAAACGACAGAAGCCTAGTAAGGTGTGGTGCCGTCAGCACGTTTCAGTCTGATGTAAACACGAAGCCTAGGTCGGGCTCCAGTGCACCCAACACCGTCGACGCGAACGGCCACGCGCGATTTTCAGAGTGACCCTTTCGTCACGCGACACCGCTCGCCGAACTCGTCGAGCATTAACGATCGCGCGAGAGGATCCGCTGTTGAGATTTAATCCGATAAATCGTTACTTTGGACCAACGTCCGAATTTCGGACGAAATTGAAAGTCAAACGAGTTGAGATTCTTGCCGTCGTTTGTATGTCAGTGTGGTGATATTTAGGAGCTCAGAATTTTGCGAATTAACATGCCTTTGGAATTAACAGACTTCAGTAGTTAACTGATTGGCGCATGAAACTCGCACAAGATTGATAGCATTGACTTTGTAAATATCGCCGGATAGTTGAAAATATTCTTAATTAATGAATTTCTGAATGTATTACAAGTGAGGTAAATTGTGCAAACAAAAATGAACTTTTAAAAATTTACGAAAGGGACTTTTTAAATGGACTTTTACAATTAATAATATTAACTCGTTTTTAATAATATTAACTTGATCGCTGAAAATTGAATAATTGAATATTATTTTTGTAATCGGCGTTTATGAACCTGATACAAGTGAAACTTAGCTTGAAGTGCACATTGAACCCATTCAAGCGAATCGTTTACCAACGTGAGTGTGACACACGCACTGATTAGATAAGATTATTCCTGTCGAAAACGATCTTGCGGGATACATACAAGTTAGCAAAATGACAAATATTAGTGCCGAGAAAACTATCAACAGATCGTCAGTGCGTTAGATTTTTGCCGTAAATTGTGCCGCTGAAGTGTCTGTGTGACTACATTAAAATATTTGCTTACAGATAAGATAAATTGTTCCATGTGTCATTGTTCGACAAACAATGCGATGACACAATGAGAATAACTTAAATAATCGAAACTGTCGAGCTAGTGACTTTCATAGAATTACGTGTTCGCGAACTTCGTAACAATTACTCGGAGAAGCAGGTATCGATAGATTGCTTAATAAGGAAATGTAATTTAGCTTGAATATGGAAAGAGAGATATTCGTTTGTGTCTGATTTAATCTGCGCAATGTCGTTGAGGCTGCTTCAATTAAATTCCCGGCGAATACGTCGCGTAAATTCGTTAAATTGCTAAAACTTAAAATGCTATTAAGTCGATACGTAATTTCCGAGCGAATTTACAGATTGATAAAACGCGGTCGCAGGCGTTCGTAATTAAAGAAACATCCTACTGT
This sequence comes from Solenopsis fugax, assembly GCA_003595255.1. NCBI lineage: Eukaryota > Metazoa > Arthropoda > Insecta > Hymenoptera > Formicidae > Solenopsis > Solenopsis fugax. The sequence goes on from QKQZ01050550.1 coordinate 10,584, forward strand.
CGAGTTGCTCGTATAAATACCCCTGCGGTCGCGCCCAGTGTTCGTCCGGTCTGCGGAGGGTGTGTCTTTCATGTGCAGGCTAGTCATTAACCACGACTGAGGGGACACATTTCGCCGTTGTTCTAGAGGGATAAAGTTAACTTTGGGGCGCGTTTTGCTAGCAAAGTAATGGCAGCCGTGCACGACACGTACGAACGCGCTTGCCTCATCTTTGGATGATAAAATTGTTTAAGTTTTTCTCTGCCCCTGAAAAACACTGAGAGTTTACGTAAATGTGAGAAATAAAATTTGTAATATTAATTGAAAATTAATTAATTTATAATAATTAATAAAGTGAAAAAGATTTTTTTTTAAATCATATGAAAATAATTTTTGAATAAAAGAAATTTATTGCGCTTTAATTACTGCGCGTTTACTCTCATTAGCCCTGTAAAATTCTATTTTTGACAATTTCGAGAGTCTAACATTTTTATTATTTTTTTAAATTACTTGACAGAATTGAAAGTTCGTCAACTTTATATAAAATGTTTTATATAATTATTGATATCGTGCCTGTAGTGTGATGACTTGCCGGAAACATTTTTGCAATCTTTCGAGTAATTTGGTAATTATTTGTTTCTTAGACAAAACATCGAGGAGATTCTCATGTTACACGCTATCGTAAATAAGCACATGGAACAAGTAGATTGAGCAAAGTCAAAGCGTTTGTTTTGTGTTTGAAATGTAAACTCGCCTTCTTGACATTAGAACAATACAGAGAGGTTTGATGCGGGAAAGTTTTTGAACTTGCTATTGCATACGTTGCGAACCGATCACGCGAGAAGGTCGATAACTTTGTCTCGAAGATCCTAGTGGCATTCGTGGAGGTTTGTGAGTGTGATGTGTCTGTGAAATATCGAGATGACGTAAAAACGTGCATATTGCGTGATCTACTGCTCGGCTGGTTGCTGTTGCGTGTCTCGTTTTTCCACACATTGCGCAATGAGCCTGTGGCGGTTTGGACCTTTTAAAGATGGTATGTTCAGCCTGTATATCATGTTCGTATATCGTATAAGACCGAGTTAATTACTTGTCCGAGATATATGAAGAAAGATAAATTCTTAAAAATAATTAAAAACAGAACTTCCATCTTTATCATTTTAAGTGGCTATCCTTCCTGTTTTTCTTTTATTCTTCACACACATTTGTCTTTACATATTTCATCCAGGATTTATGCTCTTACATTCTGCTTGCTAATTTGCTTTGCCATTTGCAAAGTAATTTATAATGATACTTTCGTGAAATAATACTCGCAAGCAAAATCCATGATCACTGTGAATTAAACATAAGCGCATTATAAGAAGAAGAATATTTTATGCGGTATAGTAACTGAGAATAAAGAACGTGAAATTTATTGCGCTTATCTACAGACGCGTTCGAGTGTCACGCATACACTCCAATGAGTCGAAAAAATCAATTGTCGATTTACGTGACTACCGGGATAAAAGCTTTTCTGTACTCCATAGGTGTAGGCGACGAACTCTACGTGCGTGATAGAATTTATTACTTGCATAAACGTGCAACGAACGTTCCGGCGTCTATCCCCTATTCCTCTATCCCACTTGGCGAAAATTTTGACCGCGAAGCATGGGTGCGATTAGAAGATCACGAACTTTCATGGAACGACGAGATATTTGCATTTGCATAGTAAAGCTAAAGAACTTAAGTGGTTGTGCCGGCACGTCTCGCCGTTGCGATAAGTGACGATCAAAATCTTTCAGTAGAAAATAATTAAATCGTTTTCCACTTGGAAAAATCTGAGCTTGTGACATTTTACAATTTCGATGATAAGAACTTTTTCGTAATTTATTGTCGATGTGTGATAGAATGGTAAACTTTTTTTTATTTTCACTGTTTAAAACGAGTGAAAATAATATCAATATATTCTTTTGAATAGAAATTCTTTTAATACAATATTTAAAATTTATTTTATATACAATATAATGGAGCTTTTGTAAACATTAAAGCTTTTATACGTTTATTTATTTACATTTATTAACGTATGGCGCTGTATGTTTAAATTTATAAATTAATGTTGCGCTCGCGGAAGTACTCAGTTTACTTTTAAGGGATAAATTGTGCGTATAGTCCATTTTAGCATCGTTTTCGAAAGATTTCCGACCGGAGCACTTCATCTAAAAAAATTATTTTATATACAATATAATGGAGCTTTTGTAAACATTAAAGCTATCTGTTATACGTTTATTTATTTACATTTATTAACGTACGCACAGAAAAAAATGAGTATGAAATCAACAATTCATTGTTTCATATATAAGCAAGAATATAAAATCTTCTTGGAAGAATTTGATAATCTTAATCAGACATAATTTGCTTACGTGAAGAGAAAAATTTTCTCCATATGAAACACTGAATTGTTGATTTGATATTAATTTTTTTTCTGTGTGGTATATATTTAAATTTATAAATTAATGTTGCGCTTGCGGAAGTACTCAGTTTACTTTTAAGGGAAATTGTGCGTATAGTCTATTTTAGCATCGTTTCCGAAAGATTTCCGACCAGAGCACTTCATCTAAATAAAGAGCATATCTTCCACGTCGACTTGGCAACGAACGACAATGGGCATTTAGGTCATCGATTGCTCTCGAGGGATGCAGTGTCCTTTACAGAGCCTTTCGGATTTTGTAGATGAGCCTTGAAATCTCAATGTCAATTCTCACCGTTTAATGCATGCAATCATTATTGCTATTATAATAATTTCGTACATTTGGAGAACATAGTTAAATTTGTATTATCATAAAATTGTATTTTTCTATTATATGAAATTTTTAATGAATTTTTTTTTCTTTGGCAAAAATTAGCACGCGAGCAATTTGACGTAGCAAAATTTTAACTCTGACTTGATTTAAATCTCGAACGACCGAATTCGATGTGATAATATTTTACCGTGTTAAAATAAAAAGATATTTCGGTCACGTTTACTGTTTCGTACTTCCGTTCGGAACTGAAAATCCGCGTTGATCAGTTTATTTCATAAATGTATATAGAATTTAGCAAATATTACATAAACAAAATTCTAAAAATTTAATTTTGATTATAAAACAGTGAACAAATGGCAGCTTAATATGTTTTATTAAAGTTGAATCCTAAAAATTTAATATTCTCTAATTAAATGCGCAACTCTGCTACAATAGCATTATTTCGCGAAGTGAATTCATTTTTCGATAAGCGTTATAATGAATATTTTCACCGCTGTAGCTTTTCGGTCGCAGCGAGAGCGTACTACTTTTTGACGAGGCATTTTATTTCTTTGAGAGAGAGATCTCCGAGTTGCCTTCGGTATGCCGCAAAAGACGGTGTTGAAAGAAGCTGCATCGCGGGAAGGGTTGTGCCGCGTTTGAAAGCATCCCCCGGAGAGTCGCTGACGTTGCGATGTCTCATTGTTATGTAACCGTTGTACCCCACGGAAAATCATTCCTCTCGCACCTTTGTGCTGACTTTTCGTGCCTTCTCTCGCCTTACCAACCTGAATCGACCCTATTCGGTTTGATCGTGAGGCATCTCACGCTCTTTCGAATTCTAACTCAGCTCCACTGTCGCGAGCGAAAAACGTATGCGATGGAAAAAATGCGTGCATGCACAGTCAAATACGAGAAGCGAGTACTCGGTGAAAACCGAGATGATGTTTGTTGTTTAAAGTGCTACTCGTAAGTGCTCACGAGTTTACATATGAGATACAATACGACACTCATGCAACCGCGATGGATCCTTGCTTTCCTTGCTCCTCGCTGGGCAGCGAATCTAGGATGCCTTTCTATTTATGTGTGGTATTTAATCGCATTGGGAATTGGAATATAATACTATTTTTCTAAATATACACAGTAAAAAATTGTGCGTCCATATTATGTTAAAATTTTCTTGTGTTACCACGTTTTAATTACTACTTTAATGTAAAATTAACATACCACTGATGTTATTATTTTTATAACATTTTCATGTGTACATTTTTGTAAACTTTATAAATTAACACTTTGTGTATGTCTCTTAGAAATGGAATATTATTTAGTACTTTTAACAGTTTTAACACAATTCTTTCAAATAATCAACATGTCAGTTAAATGTTTTGTTAACATTTCCTATGAGTTATTGTAACTACTCTTCCATGTAGTTTTTAAATAATTTATATGTACATAATAAAAATAAATGTAAAGTATTGTGTCAATTACTTAACATTTTTAATTTGTCAATAAATAACACAATGAATAAGAGTTATTTTAACTTAAAATTTAGAGTGGACTTTCTGGGACATGCAAAAAATGTTAAAATTAGCATTTTATTTTTTTACTGTGTAACACTTTGCTTTCTGCATTATTTCTAATCAATCGAGAGAGAAAGAGTATTAATAATAATAACAATAATGTTGTATTATAGAAAATCAAATAATATAAATGACATATTTAAATGAAGAATATATTGGAAGCATTAATTACACAATTATTTGAAATTTTGAAATTTTTACTCCATATTCATGAATAATAGCTCGTTTTAAATTTAGATAGTAAAGTTTCCTTACCAAATTATATTCAGTCAAATAGAAGAAGTCTTTAAGTAAAAAAATGAAAAAAGAAAGATATCAGTCTATTTTTTTTTAATCTCTTTTGGACAATTTAAGGAACAACTTTAACCTCGCGCACATAAATTTCTCATAACCCCGATTCCACGTAGATACCTACTTTTATCAGGTCGTCGTCGCCATTTATCAGAATTTTCAGCGACGTCGTTTTGTCCGGGGTGTTCCAGCGTGCTCCATAAAAGTCTTCGAAGTAGACATCGCGCTATCGCTCGCGCACTACCTCATTTTCACTTCGGCCATGTGACGCGAGGATACCGCGTCTTTCTATTGCTCTCTATCAGTAGATTGAGATTTGTGAAACCGAAATCTAGATAGTTCTCAAGGAAATATACAAGTGCCAGTCTACTTATATCTTTTCTCGTTGTCCCCTCCTCGCCCCGACTTTTTCTTCATTTTCTGCTGATCGTGAAAGTTTCGTTAACATGACCGGATAAGACGTGATCGCGGATGAAAGCCGTTGGGAGAGGACGGCACGATAGGAGCGGAGCATATCGCGATAGAGTGCACGGTTATTGAATAAGGCAAGAAATATTGCAGGAACGCGACGTCGAAAAACTCGATGAACCACCACCATCACCACAACGCCGCCATCATCATCGTTGGGGGACGATCGGCTTTGTCTCGCTTTTTCTCGGAAGACAGCCCGCTACCCCATTCGCCGCATCGTCCATCGATTTTACAGCTTTGAGCACTCTCGATATATAGTGGCGATAATATATCGCAAACTTGCGCAGAGTGCGTACAGAAATTGATAAACAGACTTCGCGGAAACGGATCGGTCGTTGTCGTCGTTCGCGAAAGCGATAGTCGAGAAAAAGTAATTTAGTATTTGAAAAAAAAAAAAAGAAAGGTTTTGATTCGAGAGAGCGTAACGGAGATGTAATAGAAATTGTCGCATAATGTATGTTATCAGAAAATAATGGTGGTGGTAGCGATTATTTTTTTCCAATTCGGGCTTGCACGACCGTTGAAATAATGTACGTTGAAAGAAGTCGCTTTAGTTTGTAAAATATCAATGAGATGTGTTTTTGTTAGAACACAAATAGATATTAGGTCATTTACGAAATAAGGTAGTTATCTTTTATTTCTCGTTTGAATGAAAATGGAACTTTTAATGATGTTAGTGAACTACCAACAGCCTGGGATCATGTCATCGATAACAACGGAGGCTATTGAATAACACTTCAAAGTATCATGATATTATCTTTTGTTATAGCAGAAATACCGAAAATAAAAAGTTTTACCTTATTTCGTAATTGACCTAATATCTGCGCATTTCAAACTGATGGCAGTGCACGAAAGTTGTTTATTTTACATTAAGGTACCCCTTAACAAAGTAATTTCGCGAACAAAGTTTCACGATAACGCTTATTACGATACGTCCCGAAAATCTCCTTTGCTTTTCTCTTCGAGAATGATATGACAGCGAGAAGGAACTATCCCGGTGTAAGCTGCAATGTAATATTGTTCGCAAAACTATTTCAATAACAGCTTCGTACGCTGCCTCGGCTACCTTCTTGTGCACTTGTGTAAAGTTCTGCGTCAAGCACAAAAAATTTCACGGTACTTATGAGAAATGACAATAGAAACAATTAAATTTTGGAGGAAACGGTAACTCGTTATCCGGAAAAGTGGATATTACTTTTCCTCTTCTTGCAATTAATAAAGTAAGATCGCTAAACATAATAAATAATCAGAAGTTAGAAAGAGCATTTATAATTATGTTTTGCTTATTATAATAGCTATTGTAGCTATATTGCTATACAGAGTGAAAAATAAAGTAAGACAATCGTTACGCCATGTAATCAGTGCGTTAAGATATGCTCTCGTGAATAAAATGGATACAAAAGATAAGTTTGAAGAGAGATGTCTTTTATCCCGAAATGTCTGAAGGAATTTGGCATCAAATTGGGATTTTAGGCTATCGTGTATGCAACTTTCATATCTATTTCACTCCATTACGCGTTACGAAGTGTGCAAGTTTGCTCTGCTGGGCGAATGAAAATGTTCCTCCTGCAATGTCTATGTTTTTATCATACTATTGTAAGCGATAGATGTAATGAGAAATAACGTTAGTTCCGCTAGTTTGACTCTTCGAACGAATTTCCACGCTATTCTCGATCAAAGTATCCATTGAGCACAATTATGGTCTCTAATTGGGATTTTATCGCCAAATGAGATAACTCGTTTCTTTCGTAATCGGCGGAGAGTGCTCTGTAAAAGTATAATTACGTTAAGAGACTTTGCGCGACTCATTTCAACGACTTAAAATCTTCCTTTGAATTTAGACGGTCGTTATAATGAGCTGTAGGTACGAAACCGTAATCAATTATACATGTAATGCTCGGGTATCGATCGCACACTGTGCTTCTATGAATGCTTGTGCATTGGTCTCCATAATTTAATTTACACCTTTGACTGTAATTCAGATGATGTTAAAAATTGCAATATACATAAACATTGTTCGTTTTGTTTTAGATTTCTGATCGCTCATTTACTACAACAAGATAATTAAAAAATTATCTTTTAGTCGTTTACAAGAAAAAAAAAGAGAAAACTCTCATGAGAATTCAACATTGTGTTAAGAACTGAGAAAATGACACTTTTATTCCTTTACACTCATTGTCAGTTATTACACCAAAAGATCCATTTAAAAATGTTGTTGCAGCAAATGAGCGATGTATCGATAATATCAGTTATTTGTTACAATAATGGCATGACAAAAAACCAAGTTTTCCAGTTTGAATATTTCGTAATATCATTTTTAAATGCGATATTTTTTGTGTAATAATGTAACTGATTGTAGAGGAATAAAAGTAGTGATTAGTTTTTTTATTTAATGTTTCAAAATTCTCATTAGAAATTTCTTTTTTTTTTGCAAACAATTTAAAAATGACAATTTTTTGACAAGTTATATTTTTGTATAGCAAACGATGTGCATTTGACAATAAAATTAATGTGTGTTTTAACTGTTCACATTTTATTCGTGACATATTTTTTGTAATCTATACGCTCTACCTTTCGCCCGGTATTTGATGGAACAACTGATTCACGGGGCATGCAAAGTGAATTCCTTTCTGTCGTTCTTTATTTTCTACTGTGCGACGTCCTAGAATACTGTATGTTACTTGAAACCGGTTACGACATAACGTGCTTTCGCACTTCTTGTGCCGCATTCCACTCTCATTATACATGGTGGTGAGAGAATGCTTGTAAATAAACTTTAGGGTGTATATTTAAACAGTACAAAAAAGTTTATGTTAAATCAAATAATTATTTACAAAGTAGATAATAACATAAGGCATGGAAACAAATTTACAAAGTAGATAATAACATAAGGCATGGAAACAAAAAAGAAGTAATTACATTCTTTTTTATTTGTGAGAAGCAAATAATACCGTTTTTAATAATACCATTAATAATTAATAATAATTATATTTATGAGAAAAATTATAATTACAAACATTAAAGTTCTAAAACATGATTATATTTTTTGAATTATGAGATTTCTTGAAATATCGATGAAATTTTGTAAGAGTAAGTTTAATAGATAGATTAAAGTGTTTCTTCTTAGACGCAAACCACGTCTTATTCATGCCACTCTGTAGGTTTGTAGTACGCAATCTCTCTCTCTGCGCGGATAACTCGTTTGCACAGCCAAACGTGGCAAAGGCAGGGCGATGCAGAACTAGGTGCAGCGTGCTTATTAATCACAGTACGTGTGCAGTAATATACCGCAAACGATAATGTCCTCGTAGCATTCGAACACATAGCGACCGATTTTAATGAAGAGCAGTTTCACGTGCGGCAGATTAGGTGTCTCGTGATTCTAATCGCTTTTAATGAGATGGTGTTACAGAAATTTGTTACGGTTGCACCGGTCTCGATGTAGAGAAATACGCTCGATACCTAAAGCAGGTGTACAGCACTAACAGGATGTTTTAGATTTTAGATTTTTCGATCAATTTGAAAGAAAATGAACATTCAGTATTAGTGATAACTTTATTTAAATCTTTTCTTCTTTAATGATAAAATTTAATATTTCTGTTGAAAGTTACCTAATGTACTCCGAAAAAAATTCTCTTCTTTTAATTAACGTTTTTAGACTTCAATATTTTTATTGATACTCTTTAATTAGACGAATTAGAGAGAAAAATATTTTTATAATTAATTTGTAAGACATTGCTTTTTTCTTTTTAACTTGCTCGTTCATTTAATATTTGGTTTGAAGAAAATTCACGGTTTCTGAAATATCTTTCATAATATAAACGCGTCGGTTGGCAACCGAGAAGAATGCATCTGTCGCGGGAACAATACATGTCATATCTGCACATTTTGCTCGTGTCGGTTTTGCGTTTATCGCAGAAATTTATCCCTGAAAAAATGGGGGGAAAAAACGAGAGGCTGCTTACACGTGTGCTTTATTTTTCTGAAAACGCATTTTCGCAAGCGAATGGCATCCTACTCGCAGAATGACCGGATATTCGTCTCTTAGTAGACTCAAATACAGCTGCAGTTTGTAGCTGCGAAGCGAGATGTGCTTCGCCGTGTATGGGCCATTGCTTTCGCGAAATGAGTACTCGCGAAACAGTTTTCGCGCAAGTGGACGCGTCGTATTATAGATACCACTTCTTCGGTATTAACATCGTGATCGACAGAGAGGGACTACCAATCCGTTCCGTAGTTATCAATCCCAGCAAAAGTTGCTGCAATTTTGCGACTGACGATCAGAAACGAAGGACTACGACTGCGATAGCATCTTATACGGAAACGCGATACTGAGAAGTCTGGTCGTTCTATTATGCATCTTCCGTCGTAGAAAATATTGCACTCGCAGAATCCGAAGCATTTGGTTTTATCTAGGTCTTTGCATTCGAATCACGACATTACGAGCGCGTACAAATTGATGTATTTATTGAGTTTTGTTTGACTGCGATTTTTCTGTCTGTCTTGTCTGTATTTCTCTCTGTGCTAAAAATGCATACAAGCGGATAATCATTTATAGAACCGAGATACGAGGAGCGAAATCCTTAGGTCGAGACATTTTAAATCAGGAATTTTACTTAAATCTGATTTCTTATTATACATCTGAAGTAAATGGGTTTTTGTGTTACTGTAACGTGTATTATCATTTTTTTTGTTGTATACGTAGAAAAATATCATTCTAGTGTAAAAAAAGGTTATCTTTATAAAGAATATTTTCTAGATAAGAGTCTTAAAATACACTTATATTAATTTGAAATAAATAATATTGAAACTTTTTTGTGTATGTACATAAAAATACTTTAAATTACTTAAATTAAGTAGATACATATTACTTTATTTTAAATATTTTATTAGGTTTATTTATGTAAATGTATTATAAATTCATCATAAGCATTAAATTTATTTAAAATATATTTTGAATACTAGTAATTTAATACTTTAATCATGAATATTTATTTAAAACAAAAATTCGATTTGCTTATTTTAATCTGACTCTTCTTCAACAAAATTTTATAATATTTTTTAAAAGAGTATAAACTCTTTCATTAAGTATGTGAAAATGAGTTTTTCTAAAATTTGTGATGAGTGTATTTTAAGATTGATAAAAAAAATTTTTTTGTTAAAAAAACTAAAAACCAACTTATCAAAAAAAGTTGAGTAATCTGAAAATCGCTTTTTTCAGAATTGATATTTTTCCGTGTGCAGCCATGTATAAGTATTGTACAGATAAATCTGAATGTGTATTTGGTATCCCGACTCGTTTTGAACTTTTATCAATTTTTAAAAAAGCGAATCGTTGCTTGTACATGATTGTGAGATTCTATGGATTCACGAAAAGTTTGCGCTATGCCACATTACTTCTCAACTCTCCGATCCGCACTAGACTCATCGGAAAGTTTCGTCCACGCAGAAAAGCAAACATGCAGACGACGGCTTACTCTTAAAAGCCCGGGAACGAGCTAAGCAAAAGCGGGAGGAGAATTCCATCAACTTGCGAAAAACCAATATCGCGCACGTGCCACGTTCTCGAACGTGGATCCGTCCGTTCTTTACGGCATTCTGCAGGAAAATCTCGTTGCACTCGCCGCGGTTATTTGTAGAATTCAATGTGCAATGATGCGAAGTGCTCTCAGGGGACCGTAGCGTCTCTCTCGAAATTCTATCATGTATTTTCGCCGGGAAAACCGCTCTGTGTGGTGTTGGATCTTCCTTTTAATAATTCTATCCCACATAACTCATCCCCGTAGTCGGATTGTGTTAGAGACATATGGAGAATTTTTTATTTACTTCAGAAAATGTAAATGAGAATAAAAAAACTCACACACACAAATAATACATCATTTCAGCTTTATATTAGATTAATGAATGTCAAAATTGATTTATTATTTTCTATTTGTATAAAACAAAACCAAATTATATCTTAAAACATGTAGCCAAAGAAAAATGTTATAAGAAATACGAAAAATCTTCTGATTTTTTATTATGAAGTAACATAATTTTGAATAGAACATTATGGCTATTAGTTTTAAAGTAGTTCAGTAAAAAAAGACTGAATAAGAAATATTCTAGAAAATATGGGAAATTCGGTATTGAATGAGATGAGATAAAAGCGCTAATTTCGACATGGCATCTCTATTTAAATGTCGATTATTATATAGCTTGATGTGATGCAGGCATTGTAATTATTTTTCTTTTTACTCCGATACATAATGACGATCCGATAATAACTTGGCAATCTGCCGAGGAACGAACAGTGAAACGAAGAAAATGACCGGGAGGAGATAGATTGGTAAAAAAAGTTTGCGGCTGGAGTGCGATTTTCCATTTGTAAATCGATCGACTCATACAAATTGGAGCATCGTACCTGCGCCTCGTTTTATTGTACGGAGGAATAGCGATAAAACCTGAAGAGAGAGAGAGAGAGGGGAGAAAGAGACAGATTAATCAATTTAATCTTTGCGTTGATCTCCGATACGCGAAATTGGATTAATAAACCCGTGACTGCATTCTCACGTTACAGAAGATTTGAAAAATTGCTTTCTGTATGCAATGTATCTTGTATGCTTAACATATTTTTCTATATATTTTTTTATACCTCGGTATATATTTATTACGTTAATTACAATCATTACTTTTCTTAAATTAAAAATGAATGACTTATTAGAAGAATCACATTTTGTATAATTGATGCGTAAGAAAAAAATTTAAAAAAAAAATAAAACAGCGATAAAAGACGTACTCGTTTTACGATCATCTTACATTGTTAGAGCCACGATCTGTCTTATTCAGTTCGGGCATTTGCTGTAGATCATCGCGAACCATCTTCGTCCTGGTTTCATCGTTGCAAGTCGTTTCGTAAGCTACCTCGCAAACGACGACTCGTGGAATTCTTGAATGACAAGAACGTTATCCGAAGAATTTCCCTTGCGGTCGTTCTCCACTCTACGATATGGAGGATGGAAAAGCTGGAATTAAAGCCAGTATTCTCTTCAGTGTGCGTAAGGAAATTTATCTGCATCAAGGAAAGTCGCCTGCACCACAGGACGACAGTGACGAAAATGAACAACCAAAGCTGTGCGAATCTTCCAACATACTATCGTGTAATTCACATTATAATTAAAAATATAAAGGTATAAAATTAATCGAGATATCTAAACGATAGAAAATCCAACAAATGAAATTCTTCTCTCTATTTTATTTCGTATTATTACTCACTATTAATCAAATTTCTATTATCTATTAATTAATTACTTTTATAAATTTGTGTGCAATGTGTGAATTGTTCAACCAATGCTGGAAGATTTACACAGCTTTGGTTATTTATTTTCGTCACTGTGATGCAGGCAACTTTCCTTGATGCAGATTAATTTCCTTACGCACACTGAAGAGAGTACTGGCTTTAATTCCAGCTTTTATGATGGCAAGTTTTTTTTTTTAATAATTGTATATCGTCTTTAATTTTTTGCGTTCCTTCACGTAAAAGATTTTCATATAAAACCAAATAAGTTGATTCGCATTTCAAATGGATCGTGAAGGGAAAAGAACGTTAAGATTAAATTTTTGATGTGTTTTGACAATGAATCTTTATTGAACTTTAAAAATATATTGAATATATATGTGCGCGTTGTTCGTCTCTCGGAATCACATGCAATGCGTCCACTTATTTTCTAGCGTGATCGTTCCGACGCTCAGTATTTACGGGTTAAAAAAACGGATCCGTCTCCGTAGCATGCTGATAAAATGCGCGCAAGATAAATCAAGCGTGTTATTATGAAGGGCGCTATTAATTTTACTGCATTGACGTATTTCCACGTGCGAGACATAAACGTGAGGGACACTTTGCTGATACATGACCACAACTCGAGCGACATGCGTTGTCTCGTTTGCTGATAAAATAAAACCGAGCAATAAAAAAATATTTTTTTCCCATAAAGGAAAATTACCGATCAATTCTAGTAACCTACGTAGAATTAAAAAAATCTTTTGGTGCCAGATAAAACTAATTTTGGAAACTACATCTTTAGCATTCAATATAAGCGTAAAACGTTTTCTTCTCATTTGATCAGAAATAGCATTTAGCTCTGCATCAAATGTATTTTATTGTAAAATGTGACAAAAATATTTATATTTTATTTTAAAGATATAGTTTTCAGAAGAACAAATTACCTGATTGAAAGTGTGAAACGATGAATTAAAAATAAATTCTAAAAGATCAATCATCTAACATAATCACAGGTAAGGTGAAAAACTGTACATGAAAATATCGCGCAACCAATTGTTGGACCGATTCAATTGTGTCATTGATTAAGATTGATATCAAATGATGAGATTATATGCAGAAAAATGAGTGAGTTATTGATTTTAATGGAAAAATGAAAAGAATTGTTGGAGCAACGCGGTTTTTTTTATTATTTTTTGTTATAATTTGTTAGTAGATGATTATTCGCGATAATCTTCTGTGTACCGAATTGATAGGCTTGCCACTGCTTGTGAATAAAATACAGCTGGATAAATACGATAAATGCAACATTATATCAGTATGCTGCAGTATATCAATTAGTGTCATGTGCAAGCATCGTAGCTCGGCTATAAAAATATATAACATTACTCAACCGACTGCATAACGTAGCGACGAATATTCTATGAATTCTGCTTTCATCTCGCCGCGATGAAAGCATGATTCTCGTCATGTTCTGTTAGAATAAAGCCCTTAAATTGTTCGAAAAGAGTATTCACATTAAAAAAAATTGCTAAAAAACATATACTTACACTGAGAAAAAAAATTTGTTGAAAAACGCAAAGTTTGTTTCATGTTACTAAAATATTTAGTCCGATACGTTCGACTAAACATTATTACGATGACACGAAATAATTTGTTACTATTATAAACAAGACATTTTTTGAATCAACAAAATTGAAGGTTTCATGAAAACATATACTGATACTGTAATACAATATTTTGTTGATACATGAACTTGTTCGTGTAGATAAATCTTAACTCCAATCTACAAAGTCACTTTGTATTTAAACAAAAAATTACTTGAAACAATAACGTATACAGTTCTATAAATACAAATTTTATTTTATTTTATTAAAATGCAGTTAAAATTTATATTCACAAAAATATAAAGCAACTAAAATTGTGTTTATATATAAATCTCTTTCTATAAATACTTAGAATTTAAAGAAGTATATTACTTCGGCAACTAAATGGCACACAAAGACAAATAAATGCTACTAGTATTTAAAAAAAAAATTTAGTCAAGCTGGTTTAGTTAATTCTTGATTTAAAAATGTTGATGGTTGACATGAATAAACTATACATTTTTTGTGCAACTAAATAATTGTTGAATTAAGCATTAAATCAAACAACTATACGAATTTAGTCCGTACAACCAATTTTTTTCTCAGTGTATGTAAATGCGAATGTCGTTGAGCGATACAATTTAAAATACTATTCTGTACATTTTTTTACTGAGGATGCAAAGAGTTGCACGTTTTTATACATAACAAGAAATAGTGTATAATGGGAAACATATTTTGACAGTTTAAGCGACTCAATAATTTTGCTTTGCCACGGTTCTAATTTCCATCGAAATTGCAACTATTAATTGAAGGAAGATAAGCTGAATTCATACGGTAATAAGGAAAGCAATCTCTTCATTACTCCTCCTATCGTTCCCACTTCCTCGGTTGCCATTAATTTCCTGTCATTATCGCCCCAACCAACATCTTATCTGGACGGTTAGCTAACAATCTAATGGTTTGTGCGACAAAGTTGGCTAAACGTCTGACGCAAGAGGTACTTTCCGTATCTATATTTAATTTTAAATTTGCATTCTGTACAGTGTACAGTATTGTTTTCTGTTTGTACTATTGTATTATTGCCATACGCTGTAATAACATTTTTCCATCGATTTATATTCTATTGAATGTAAATGCATTTAATTATGAAGATTATAATTAGAGAGTACATTATGATTAATATTTTATCGAATATATAAAGTTTTTGACTTTGCCACTTAAATAACTAAAAACCTATAAGTTTTAGAAGAAAACTTTTTATATATAAGTTGTTATATAAAAGTTATTTTGAAGGAGGACAAATAAAATTAATTTTCGAAAAAATCGATTTTTAAATCATGAAAGTTGCCATTAAAAAAAAATAGAAATATGTGATTTTTTTAATATATTATGATTCCTCTAATTATTCTGGATTTAAAAGTATTAAGGTAAAGATCTCGAAAAATGGTTTACGTAATATTTTACACTTTATATTATTTCATATATTTCGACATAAAATGTAAAATGTCTTGTAAATTATTAATATTTCGAACATTACTTCAATATTTTTATGTACAGAGTAATGTGATAAATTAATTGGTATAAATAAAATACATTTGTGCTTTTTTAAAAAAATATGTAATTACATATTGCAAATTGCATAATTTTTTTCAAATGTTTATTCAATTTTTGTTTAAAAAGTTTTCTTCTTACTAAAATTTGCGGGTTTTTAAATATTTGACTAAATTACAGGGACACTTCGTACATTTTCTATATTAAATTATAAAGTTATTTTTTGACACTGGCATAGATATTTTTAACAACTTTAAATAATAATTTGTTAAAGTTTTGATCAATATCTTGTTCGTTACTACAAACTAGATAATAAGCAGCCACTTTCTTCGTGCACGACATAGTCTATTTCGTTGATATATACACTGCACGTTGTTCACGGTTAAGCATGCTTCGTCATGTTCAGCAGAAGGATGGGTGGCCGCCTTGTGCGCCATTTGTCCGTCGTCTCTTTCTGTTGAGACTCCCGGTGCATGTTTCTCTGATGTTTATGCTCGTCTATCTCTGTCGTCTTTTCCCGACTTATATTCCTTTGAGGATTATCATGCTGCATTTTCTGTTTCTTATAAGAAGGTGCAGTTCATCCTTGAAGGTAGAGAAAAAGTGGCATCTCCACCCTGAAGCAGGTCTCATCTTGCCAAAGGACTAAATGTGCCAAACATTTTTTTTTATTGATAATGTAATTTTTAAAATATATAATTAGTATACATTAGCACATATATAATTAGCAGTATTAAATAGTAATTAGTTACAAGATTAAAAGTTAAATAATGAAGTTAAAAATTACAACTTTTAACTTAACTTAGTTAATTTTATATGAGTTTATTTTTAACTTTTTTTTAAACGTAAACTTTAATGTTAACTTTTTTTAAGTTGAAAATTTAAGTCTAAAATTATTCTGTAAAAGAAAAAGTTGTAAAAGAAAAAAAACATGTTCTCATATAAAAACTAATATTTCTTTGTTATTTCAAATAAACTTAATTTACAAGTAAAATAATTTATTTGATAATCTAATTTTAGAGAAATCTAATTTTAAAATATTACGACATTCTAATTTAACATAAACAATATTTAAAAAAATTAACATTTAATATAAATTAAATCAAATTAACGGAACTTTTAATTGAGTTTAACTAAATTTTTATTCATGCAACTTTTAACGTAATTAAATTAATTTTATAAGTCATTAATTTTAATTTAATTTAATTTAAAAAATATTAACTTACATAATCATAATAATTAGTTATAGTAATTTACATATTCTCATATATATAATTTTTGAGTGTGATGTATGTAGCAAAAACTATTTTTATATGAAAAGAAAATTCTCTTTTTATTCATGATGGCAGAAAATTTATTATCTTACAATACTTATAAATTACAATAAATTTTAATCTACATTTTATTTACTATTGATGTGTATTCATTCTTGATGTTCATTTTTGCAGTTTTTGCAATATAGTTTCTCGCGTTTTATACATCAACATTAAATAATAATGGTGATTTCTCTGACAATCTTTTGTGCGCACTTCCGCAAACATCGAAGTCATAAATATAATGTGAGCAATATGCATATGTTGTATTATACCGTTTTAATTATATCGAGAAGATTTACATTGCGAAATTCTATATTAATTAATTGCAATTTGAGTTTTACGTGTTTTGCAAGCGGTAAATTGTGTTGCTCGAAGTGGCTATTCTCCGGACGCGATTTCGGGCAAAGATCTCTCTTTCTCTTACTCTCTCTCTCTCTTTCTCTTATGGATATTTTCGTCTGGTGTGCAACGATTGCTTGTGTCTCGTAAGTAACTGCATTTAGTATAGAAGCACGTGAAAGCACATTGGACCGCGTAAATGCAACAGCATCTACTCGAGACGCCTGTGGTTGTCGTTGATGCAGTGTCACTTCGCCCTAATTATACGTCTCTATCGTTTAATGGCACATTGTTTCGTAATTCTTTTCTTATTTTATAATTAATAACATTTTAAGGATGTATTACATCCATTTTCACAAATGTGTTAATTGTATACTTTATTTATATACTTTAAATAAACAAACATTATACGAAAGTTGTGGTTATAATTTTATTTTTATTAAACAATACATTTTTTACAGTTATTTATTTTATTTGTTATTATTTTTTATTGCTATAATACTAAAATTTAAAAAATAATGATAGAAATTTCAATTTTTTAAGATAATTTGTGCAAAAGTTTATTATGATTCTGAGCTTAGCCATGTTCTGTAAATGAATAAATTGTTTTTAATTGCGGAACAACTAATTTCTGCATTGCAACGAAACTTTGCATAAATTATCTTGAATAATTAAAATACTTGCTTGTATAAAATAAATTCTGCATTCAAATTTTTATCATTATTTTTTAATATATTTTTATAAGATCACTTTTCTACTTCTTATTAAAGTACTTTTAATCCAGGTATGAAAATTGCTGCTACATTTTTGGGGTTACTTTCAAATGTAATGAAGAACAATCTTTAATGTTTTCATTTTTTTTTATTATTTTGAAAATAGGTGTAACACATCCTTTAAATAAATGATATTTGATCACAAAGAATCTTCGAAAAGTATTAAATCATTGTCCATTCTCCATCCTTACAAATTTTTACTTTTTATTAAATATCAATAAAAGTGAAGTATAATTAAAACTAAACTAATATGGAATTTCCTTAAAAATTTGTTAAAATTTGTGAGTTTTGAAATTAGTTTAAATTTTTATAATTTTAAAGAATGCGTATAAGTAATTCTCAATATAAAATATTGCGAATAATCACTTTTGCATAATAAATAATAATTTTATTATATCATATTTCTTTGTTACAGTTACGTTAATTGTAAACAAGATTTGCTCATATTGTAGCAACTATAATGCAAAAATAATGACTAATAAACGACATTTGTAATATTTGCATTGGGATTTCTGTATTACTCGAAATAACTAAATCATTAAGCTAAAATTTTCTATAAAATGATTTCTTTGTGCATCCGATGAAGGACTTTCGATAACAGTAAAGTCGAACGTAATAAAGCCGTTCGTCGAGAGATTGCTATTTTTCAGGAATATGTAGATTGACCTTAATTTATTGCGATCGATGAGACGGGTCAGGGGACAGTTTATAGCTCGCTTAGCTTTGCAAGCAGACCTTTGCCATCGCGGCAAGAGATCGAGAGTTCTTTGACCGCTGAACTGAGATACAATGCAATATTTTGCGTCATAGTATTGACCTATTGATGTACGAAATTAACTAGTTGATAAATTTCATACAATTCCGTTGGAAATTATTTCCGTGATGAAATATATTTATTTTTAAAGATCCGACTTGCCAATTTATTTATAACGTTATGTGAGCTTTCTAACTGTAGGATATTTACTCGGAAATGATAATGTGACGATGAAATTTAGAGAGAAGCGCGGCACATTGAGTTGCACAATATGACGGGAAAAAAGTTGCCTACATAATGTCGCAGTAGGACATCCACGGTGCATACATAATGTCCTCTATAATCTTTCTAACGTGTATAATTACTAATTTCTAAATAAGCAGGTCTTATGTACCGTTAGTGATATACGTAGATTAAACCTGTATTAGGCTTACGTTCGCGATCCTTTGCAGCTACCTGAGACGTGTTACGGATATGAGATGGGACCATGAACTAATCCGATATCCTATTTATATGCAAATACGTGAATTTTACTCCCCTCGGTTATTTATACGAATGTGTAATTTATTGTTTGTGATTAAAAAATGTTCTATAGAAAATAATTGAATTAACAGCAAAACCACAGCGATTTTCTGAAAAAAAAAAAGTTTCAACGTTGCGTACTCTTTATTTTATGAAAAATTACTTGAAAATTGCACAAATTCAATTTTCACTTTTTAATAGAATGACGTTTCACTTCACGAGATTTAGAAAGTATGTCAATGCAACATAATGCTTCGTGTATTTCAAGATAATCTAATAACTCACGATGTAATAGAGATATACAAACTAGAGCGAGTTATGTTTGCAAGTTATACAAAAATTATATTTCCGACCATTGATTGTTGGTGTGCGTTCGCATGCCATGTGCCAACGCGGATGCTATGTACTTTCTAACGAGCGACCTTCGGGAACGATACTCGGTCCATTCCCCGCGTAAACGGCGAAATGTTTCTCATATTTTAGGCCTTAGTTGTGACAGCGGCCAGACTGGGCCGAAACGTACGGTAGAGATTCGCGAGTCGGTTTAAATTAGCGAGTCTAGACGCCTCGGAAATATCACGTGATGGTGAGCGTCATACAGCATCCGCACTGTCTTCCAGTTCGGATGTTCGCACCTTGGTACGTCCGCCCACCACCTCCGAACATTCGTCTGGATCCCTGACAGTCTTCGAAAATAAAACTTGATCTGTTAAGTATGCGATCTTTTGCCATACGCGAGATAAATCTGCTTAATCTGTCGGCTGCCACACTGTCGTATAAAAATACGTCGCAGTTATTCTTCATTCACTGTTTTTACTAATTATAGCTTTCACGATAGAGGTTCCTTTTAAGTTTAACACACGTATCAATCATGATAATTGTTTAAACGTAAACATGTTTTCTTTCTGAGAATTGGTTTATCGTGACCTCTGATTAACGATGAATTATCTAAAAATGTTTAGAGATGCATTTAATTTACGCAGAAATTGTCTTGATCTTTTTATTGCGAATTAATAATATAAAAAAATAGGCAATTTATGATCTAATAAAATTTTATTTCTGTTTCAGGTATGTATCCCAAAGTTAGAAAAATCTCTTGCTGTTCCCACATCAATCCTCGGTCCTGCCGTAAGTTACATAATGCGTTCAAATTTATCATTTCGCAAAAAGATAGCTGTGTCTTCATCTTCATTCTTAAATTATGATAGACACACTATATTTACGTCACTTTCACGTTTCGCCATTTCAGTACTGTCTGTAATCGCCACACCCACGATTGTCACTTTCCCATACGCGATCTTCGAACTTATATGTGACTTTATGCGTGTGCATTTAAGAAAACATGTGAAACTGACAGCTGCCCGATAAGCGTTCGCCTGCCATTCATCATAAGTTATAACTGTAAACGCATGATTCAATCGCCGTATGATCGAGTGCAGGCAAACAAGAGAAGAATTTGAAATTTAAAAATAAAATCACATAATTAGAATAAAATAAATTATAACCAATTTATAATAAAAAATAAAATCATATAATTATAATATTATATAATAAACTGTACAGAAGAGAGAGAGAGAGAGCTATAATCACATATCGATTTACGTAAAAGTGAAAAATCACTTTTAATTAACAATGGGATTATAAAACAAAATTTTAAGGGAATATACAATAGGTGTGTTTATTGCAGCGGCTGATTTTGACAATGTGAGGTTTTTAGCGCAGGGTTTTTGGGGATCTTACTGCGTGTCTAATAGTTCCTATTGTATCTAATGGAAAATCCGTCATTGATTTATGTATTAGCGCATCAGTAGCTAGCTAGTCCCTAGGCGCATTCCATCTAAGATAGATGACCGTACAGTTATAGCATTTCAGGTATTGAGAACGAGACTATCGATAGTCAGGTAAAAATTCAGGAATAGAATAGGACAGGATAAAGGAAACGTCATGTTAGGAGGTTTACAGAAGGATTATGAGAAAATAGACGAATTAAAGTTAATACAAAATATTTAAAATAATATCTATGTATACAGATATATTTATTTTCTTTATCTTTTTTTTATGTATAATTAAAAAAAAATACACACTCAGAGAAAAGTTACGTTTAAATTAATGAAATTGTTCCTTTAACTTGGTTTATTAAATTAAAGTGGAAATACTTTTGAAGAAAATAAGAATTTTTATTTGATTTCAAGAAACGACGTTATTAGCCTCTTTTAAAGTAAATAAATTATTTATTTAATTTAAACAAATAATTTTTTAATTCAAAGAAAGTACTGACAGAAATGTAAGAAATAATTTAGTTCTTCATTTAAATAAAGATTTACGTTGTACAACAAAATTATTTCTGCAATTCTAATAAAAGTAACAATCAAAATATTTCTTCAAATCAAAAAAACTTTTCTTTAAGAATGTATAGAATATTTTTCAAAACATTCAGATAATTATAAAAAAATTACAGATTGTTTTAGATTGATTTTGAAAGTAGTAGAAAAAATGTAGCGGTGATTTTTTATCTGGATAAAAAATTATGTCAATAAGAAGTAGACTTGTGTTCTAATGAAGATATAATTAATAATGAAATAAAAAAATAATGAAAAAAATTTGAGTTCTTTTTTTATTTAAGTACTTTACCATAAATATTCAAGATGATTTATGTAAAGTTTCATTATGATCAGTTTTGTAAAATAAACAAAATTTATTTATTTACAAAATAACTAACAGACAATCACAATTTGTATTAATCATCTTGAATACATAAAGTACTTACACAAAAAAATTGAGATTTTTTAAAATATTGTAAAAAAATAATTATATTTTATTAAAAAGTAAAGTAAAGAAAATTATAAAAATATGTTGTTGAAAATAGTAGAAAAAATAATAAATTTTGTTTATTTTGCAGATCTTATCTCTGCATCACAATGAAACTTTTCATAAATTATTTTGAATATTTAAAGTACTTAAATATTCACAATAAATAAAATTCAGATTTTTTTTCATTATTTTTTATTTCATTATTTCATTATTAATTATATCTTCATTAGATCACATGTCTATTTCTTATTGAAATAATTTTTTATCCAGATAGAAAATTGCTACCAAATTTTTCCTACTATTTTTAAAATTACAATTTTATTCATACAACTTTCGTATGTATAGGTATAGTTTATTTAAAGTGTTAATATTAAACACATTTTTATTTACTTATTGTTAGCAAGGATGTCCGGCACATCCTTAGTTGTATAACAATGCACAAATTTCTTTGATTCCAATTTTTTTTTATTCGAAGAAACTTTTCTCTGGGTGCAATCTACATTTACCCGCGCACACGCATAGGTAAAACTTCCACCTTCGGCGTTATGACGCTGGCGCTTAGCACAGTTTAAATTGCGACGAGGACCGCTCTCTCCGATCCGAGTTTTTCACATAGTCATGATCGTTAGCGTCCCTGGGCGCGATACGAGGCATAAATGCACGACAAGCCGGCGCGCGTGCAACACGTTAATTGGGCGAGAGTTACGCCGAACCC
>QKQZ01050553.1:0-21942 GCA_003595255.1 Solenopsis fugax
CCGGCGTCAACTTCATCCGTCAAGCTCTCTCCCGCCAACGGAACGCCACGAAGACGCAACGCAGCGAAGCGCTCTCGAATTGCGTTTAATCGGGAATTATATACGGTCTGTGCAATTGATCCTGTATTCGTTGTGTTTCGATAATAAACGCGCGCGTATGAGTGCTATGGAGAAACAACGCTGCGAAGGATTCCGAGGGAAGGAGCAGCAGAGATTTGGTCGGCGTCGGTCGGTGCCGGGCAGCGCGACCGGGGAGAAGGGTAACCTATCATTTGTTTATTTACTCGCGCGATACTAATCGTTCGCGACGCACTCGCGTCGCGTGTCTCGTTGATCGTTTTACATCACCGCTGTCCAAGATTTATGATTTTGGGCTTGCAATTGAAATGTATCGATATTCATGTCTACTGGCGTTTTCTACACATCATAACCATTGTTTCGCAGCGCGACTCGGTCTCAGGGACGACGCTACATTGCAAATCCAAGTGTGTAATTTTGTGTATAAAGTTATGTGGTCACTTTTTACGCATTTATGTGCGTGTAATTTTTTTATATGCTTAGACGTGTAATTTAATATTGATACACGTTTAAGCGTTTAATTAATATAAAAATTACACACATAAATTTAATTTAATGCATAAAAAATGCAAATGCGTAAAAAGTGACAATACATTTTACACACTTGGATTTGCAGTGTATTTGTGTGTAAAATTTACGAAAGATTATTTATATTTTTTTTTATAAATGAAAGTGCCTTTCATGACATTAGTTGTTAGTATTCCACGATCCTCCTGCTGTTCCACAAACGCATCCTTTTTTCCCTCTTCAGAAAATTATATTAAGTTCGTTTTATAATATACGAGTATACTCAAAGAATTTCTACCTATAGAATGATTGATGGCTAATAAACTGGCGTTGGTTAGAATTGTGTCGCGTTAATTTTGCTGAGCTATTGTCAAAAACAAAGTGGTATTCCACAACTCCCTCTTTCTTTTCCTCTATATATTTACGTGTATATATATATATATAGTAATTTTTTTCTTTTGCATAGAGATATCTCGCGTGTGGGAAGGGAAATATTTTTTTTTAGCGCACGCATTCGCGATTTACGCACGTAATATCGAGGTTGCGAGGACTATTACTGGCATATACATATGCTTACGTTTGTCGGTAATCAGTGGAATCGCTACTCCCTTGCGCTTACGTGGAAAAAACGATGACGGTCGCGGGGCAATCAAAGGGCGCGCCATCGCATGCGAACGTAATCGTGCAGTCTCGCCGAGTCAGAGTTTCCGCGTTTATTCCGCGCGCAAACGAGACGTGCTTTATAACATGCCGTATAGTGGCGCGGCATCGGGGATTCACCGCGCGAGATGATATTATAGTCGTCAAATTGTTCTTAATCGCGTGCACCGTAGGCCTCGCCAGTATACGCTGTAATTCCGATACAATGTAACACGGAAACCCCACAGGAAAGAGCAGCAGGTAAAAGGTGGAGATCGCAGAGGATGCGTAGAATAGTAAAACTTCCTCGCGAGATGAAGGGCGTTTAAGATTATACTCAAAGTATCAATCGCGAGAGTAATGAACTGTAATAATGCTGTCGACTGCAGTGATTTAATGCATTATATATAGCGCAAGCATTAATCGCGCGCGAAAATCGTTCGGCGCTCGGGGAAAAATTCGCCAATGAGTAGCGAGAGAAATAACACTTGCAGAAATAGTTACGATCTGTTATGGCAAATCTTAGCACAATTCGTCTTTAACGCGATTTTCCTTTTTCTTTCATTACATGATGTGCGTTAAATTTTCAGTTGTCAGTTTTGTGGTCGCAATTAAAATCGCGAGAACTTAATTACTCGTAATACAATCGCGAATTTCTAGTCTATTTCCTCGCGTTTAATAGTATTGTTCGTTTTGTCTCTCGGGAGCTGCTCGGAGTCGCTCCAAACGAACCAACCCAGCGAACTTGATAGTGTTCTTTTAGACGAAAGTTATATAGAGGGCAATCGGAGTCGTTCAGAACAATATCAGTAGTTCACTTCCTGTTCTACGATCTACTTCTGGAATTCCTCTATCTTAACCCAAAGATATCCAGGTCTGCTTAGGTCTGCTCCGAAATAGACCCAAGACAGACGAAACGAACAATACTACTGTTTCATGAATCTAGGATGATCCAAATTATTCTCTGCTCATTTTTTTACTCGCCGCGCTGGTTCCCGTTCTCACGAAAAGAAAACACACGCCTATTTAGCCTCTTTCCGACATTTATGTTCGCTCGATGATTTTTTCGACGTAATGGGTACCGACAAAAGACACCCGTCAAACGGACAAATCTGAAGAATACACCTCTCGGTTCACTATGTGGGGCTTTCTAAAGACCTGTCTGACACGCGTCTCGGTCCTCCATGTACGAGTATCGCGCGGGAACTCGATCTGAAGGGCACAATACGTCGAAAACTAATGCGTCTGACCGCTATCTCGGGCACACGACGAGAATCAGTCAAAGTCCATTAAGACGGAGGAGCATAATTCCGAGACGGAATAATGTAACGCGATACCTAGGCGCCCTGTTGACCGATAATGTATCATTATCAAACGATCCATCACACATTACATCATTAATGAGAATCCATTTAGCGTGGCGTTCTGTCGATTGCGGGATTGATGACAATTTCGTCACACGCTGTCGTAAATATACCTTATAATTGATTCTGTTCCTCTAAATCATCGCTGATAATGATTTCTAGATGTTGCCGACGATGAACGTGAGGAGGTCCATGTACACGATGATTTTCCGGTGGTCTCGCTTTCGAACTATGATTGATACTCTCGTGTTGATACGTAACATATGAGATTTTCAAATTTACGATGCGATTATCAGTCGATTATTTGTCGTTTAACAATAATTGATCAAATTTCATCTTACAACTAATTATAAATTTATTTTTATTTAGAATTTATTTTAATTTACAATTCGATTATTAATAATATTAAAAAATAAAAATGTATAAAATAAAAAGAAATACATATATAAAAATCAAAGCAATTTCAACGAAACTTCCAAAAATGGGAAAAGATTTTGATGGAAGGCAAATAATTTTGAAAATTCCGTGCAACAAATTACTTAAAAATCTTAATAAAATAATTTAAGTTTAATCCATAAAAACAAAAGATATTTTTTCGAAAAGTTTCGAAAAGATATCTCAAGCAACATTTTGAGACATTCAAAAATCTGAAAATGTCTTAAAGATATCTTTTAAAAATTTACAAGACATCTTATGACAAACATTTTAAAAACTCTTTTTAAACTCTTTCAGATGTTTACAGGTATCTTTCAGAAATTCTACAAAGTTATCTTCAACAAAATATTTTTAGATATTTTTTTAGACATCTTCTAAAAATATCTTAAAGATATCTTTAATAAGATATCTATTACATGTTCACAAGATCTCGATGTTTTCTGGGAAGTTATATTTAGCACATAACGCCTTCGCACAATCACGCGGAAATGTTTTCTATGTCGAATTACGAATTTAGAATTAGCGAATTGAATATGAGAACGTTATCTCTAATGATTTCAATACAAGTGATTGGATTCACAAGATGAATCACTGTACCTTTGTCTTAAGATTTGCATACTAAGTCGTTTCTCAGAAATCCGCATACGAAATTCATCACGTTCGTCCTAGGTGCGTCGCCGCTTTCTCTACTAAATTATCGCGTTTTTGAACATCGCTTTCGCAATGCCAATTGTCGATTTGTTCTTTCCTCGTAAGCTTTAAAGAATGCTGGACTTTTTTTCACTACCTTTACCTATATTTAGTCATATACGTCTCTTTATATCGTCATTTATAAATCATTCCAACATTTATATATGTTGTGAAACGATTGTCGTGATGACAAGTTACACTCCTAATGATTGATTATCGCAACTTTTTCGCGACAATCGATGACAGGCGAGGAAGTTACTCCAAGTCATTTATCATCGGCAGACTGGTGAACGCTTCGATGACTTGGCATATTGCACGCGAGCACGTTCCGTTCGATAGAATCCGACATAAGGAGATCGACCTCGCACGTTAATCTGCAGAATCGAGACGACGTGAAATATAATTTTATTAATTAGTTTTGCAGGACTTAACGTCTAATTGTAATAATTATTATTACAATTCGCATCGGGGGATCCCGCAATTAGAAGCTGTCGATGGCCAATTATTCGAATATCCTAATGCAAATCGCGCTATTCGAGTGATTTTAACATGCCGCTCATGTGTCGGAAAAACTCGCGTTTAGCGACGCTGAAACGCCGACTATCGGGCGATAATTGCACGATACCGGTTCGCTAATTGTCGCGCGTGGAATTCCATCGGCTAATTTTGGAATCTAATCGGCCGATCGTATTTCTTGCCGATTGGTCGTGTCTAGATAACTCGACGACGCACGGCGCGGCGCCTTCCGGCGCATTGGCGGCCGCGCATCGAGTCCACATCGCCAATTGCGAATACGCAACAATTTCCGCGTACCACAATCGCGGGTTTACCGTTAATCAAGATAGCCTCCTCGTCACATTCGCGAAAGGTCTCACTTTGCGAGTCTGCCTTTAATCGCTCGGATTTAACAGCTGATAGCACTGGCGGAACCGACGTCCATCGTTCCCGATGCATATCGCAATCGCTAGCGGTAAATCAAAAGCAACATAATTATACGGCAATTATTATAGCAATCTGGCAGATATTTAGCAGTGCAAATATCTTGATTACACACGGTCACCGTGGTTGTAATCCGCAAATCGTCGCGAGCTTGTTAATCATGGAATATCGCGGTTTAATTCTCTACTTCGCATTTCTAAGCTCCGCGGTACAGCATTACCATATCAAATCACTTAGCAGTAATTTCACGGCAATCTTCTCGCTCGCGATAGTCATATCAATTGCAGATAAGAAATCAGATATACAGACTCGCGTACATCTTTATTACCTGCGTTTTATTTCCCACGTTAAACTTTTAATCCGGAGTTTTGTTTTCTCGTGCCTCAGAAATAAATGGATTATACAGTTTTGAATTAACAAACTTTATCATTTTATAATCTTATGCATTCACGTAGCTTTTTGTATTTTCTCAAAGAGAGGGAGAAGAAAGTAGATTGAGAAATTATGTACGTTTACGGGGATAAATAACAGAGAATAGTACGTAAGTGATCGATTAAACGATCATTAGCATTCCTTCAACGTTCGTTTGAGTTACTTACGTCCGGGATATTTCAATTAAAAGCACCGGGCCAATCAACCGCGCAGCATGCTACGTGTGCCATTGGGAGCTAAGTGCTATACAGCTGCAGGGGTTCCAGGGTCTCAGTCGTCGGTTTTATATTTATAGTTGTCCTGGGGCTCGAGCCTCATTTTCTCACATTTTCTCTTCGTCCTTTCGAAAAGGACGATTTAATTAAAGAGCTGCAACAATTATTTCCAATGTTCCAAGAGTAATTATTTTACTATGTGCAATATTTATTTAATTGCGGTTAAATACGTAGATTAGTGTTGCATTACTAATAATTGTATTAAAAGTAGTAAGATTGATGTTGTAAACGACAAAAGAATCATTAATAATTTCGTATTTTAGAAATTTGAAGGTTTGCTATTTGCTATTTGCACGATCAAAGCTGCGTGTATACGTAGAGTTTTTGCAGGAAACTAGATTTTTTAATTGTAAAAATGCAATACTCCATTTTTTTCAAACATAAAGATGAGAGAGTGCCATTTTTTGTCACAGCGGATCTTGATGCCTAATAATACCTACACTGAGAAAAAAGTTGTTAACTTAACTAAATTTTTCATCTCGATAAAATTTTTTCAGTTCAAGTATTTATGTATTTGACTTAAATATGTAAAATATTTGAAATTCAGTTTAAGCATTTATGTATTTAATTTAACTATATACACATTTAACTTAATTACATAAATACTTGAACTGAACAAATTCAATCAAGTTGAAAAATTTAGTCAATTTTTTCTTAGTGTAAGTTTTGTGTGAATTTTACAATTTTCAACTCGCGAACTGCGAATTGCGCGCCGCATATTCGATCTTGAAACAATTTTAAATTGAAGCCGGAATATCACAAATTAAATTGTGAGTAGTAATTTAATAATACTGATGCTGATAAGCATCTTAGAAACTGTAAAGAATTTACAAAAAATAAAATACTGTAACCAGGATTCGAACCGGGATCTCTACATTTTTTATCTTAATTTTTTTATAATCTCATTGATATTTGCGCAGTATTTATAGCTTTTGCATCTTGCTGTTCGTTGCAACATCCAAACTGAATTGAAAGTGATCCCATTTTAACGAAAATGTTCATTGAAAATGCATCCCTATCAAACGTACATTCGACGCAACGTGATTTAAAAGGCACTAGCTCATAATTTTGAGTTCTGTGTTTTCTTTTTGCGGCCTCGGGGACTGCGGCAAGTCGAGCGACGAAATTTATTGCGTATTAATTGCACGCGACCACGTCGTCGGTCATAATTACGTTCGACGTTTCGAATCAGAAGGACTGTTCGCGGTTTACGACCGTAACGAGGAAGTACGTGAGACATGCGAGAGCACAGTCTCCCTTTCTCGAACCGACATTCGAATCTAACGGTCTGTAAAAAATCGCAACCGCTCCCAAATAGAATAGTGAAACGACTCTGCAGACAAGCTAAATCAAAATAGTTCTTATTCGAAAACCTACATATATTATCTATTCATCTTACATACGACCAATTGATAATTAAAATATACATCCAATTTTGAAATAAAAAGAACATGATACTTTTTATTTCAGATTACACGTAAAAAAAATAAGAACTTTTGTCTCAAACATTTTTTTTTTTTAATATACTTCTGTATAGTCCAATCTTTTATTTAAGTTTATCTGTACATCACATTTATGGTACCTTTAAGATTGATAGAGCCATTTCCAGAGAATATTTGAGCTAAAAGTTACTTATTTTTTGTAATCCGAATCTGCAATAAAAAGTACATGTTACATTTAAAAGAATCAACATCCGGTTTGTGTAAACTCTATTTCCGTTTAGAACCGGAAAGTGATATATTACCATTCGATACGGCGTACTTGTTATCACATTTTTTTAGGAGGTTTTTGATAAAAATTCCATCATTTTAAAAGAGTGCATGAGTGGTTCTGGGCAGTAGTTCTATAAATTGTTCGTAAAAATTTTCAGTTAACATCAATTATTGTGTATGTATAAAATACAGCTTCAAACAATATCATGAAAAGTATCACGGATGATACAACATACGTGATTCGATATACGCATAGCGCAAAAATAGATATCTTCCATTTAATTTCGCACAGTTTGATCTTCGGTATCGCTGAAAAGTCTGTGCGTACGAGAGTCAAATGCGCAGAGAATCGAGGAAACTGATTGGACGAAATTGATTTAGTGCTAGGTGTCGACTCTCCCCGTTAATCATCGGACTCATCGCGGCTTCTTAGGAGAATCATTTGTTATCGTTATCCTTCAGCGTGTTATAATGAAGCGGATAAACGCGTAAACCGTGGCGAATAGAAGTCGTCAATGAGGAACCTCAATTTTTCATAGCTTCGCGGACAAGCTTGTTTAACGTTTCGATCATGTTCCTTGCTTGCGGAAATCGCTTGTGGCATGCTCGCTGCTAATATAATATTTACGACATTTATCTATCTCGTCTTTGAAAAGAATATCTAATTCGATTAATACATTGACGCAAAATCCTCTGATCGTATTTCTCACATCTCGAAGTTAATCTTGTGCTCTTTAATGTAATATTCTACTTATTATATCGTGAAGTGTCGAAGAAGAAAACTCTTAATTTGATTAGCTTATTAGAGATTATTACATGCACAATCAAAGCAAAAATTATTCGTATTAGTCTTCTTTTTCCGTTTTTTAATTGTATCCGAATTATTGTATCTTTTTATTTTATTTCTCTTTTTATATCTCAAAATCTTTCAGTTATATATATTTTTTCAAATATATATTAATATTATTAAATATATTTCATAGAATTTCGAATTTAAAACTATAATCTGAATTAAAATAAAAAAATTGAATATGATTAATTAAAAAAAGAACAAATAAAAGATGTGATTTACAAATCTCGACATATTTCTTCACTGTCTAACTGATCGGATGCAACTCGAAACGATGATAATGTGCGACATCGACTCGCTAAGATTCGCGTCATTCGACACGTATAATTTTCAATACCACTTTAAAAATACGTTGATTGAAAGGAACATGAAAGAAAAGACGATATCATGTACCTTTTTCATGTACCTATCTACCAACAAAATCTATAGTATAGGCATGATGTCTCTGCTTTTAACAAAGCTAAAACATTTTCTCATTGCTAAGATATAAATTGCTACATGTGCAGCATGTTAATTTGATAATATCTTTGATAAATAAAAATATGAATATAACATCATAATTAATATATTTTCTTGCCAAATAATTTTAAAGATATTAAATTTTTAAAATTCATTATTTTGTTTTTTATATATTAAATATTTATATAACCAACATCTAGTAGCGATTTATCATTTTAACATTGATTGAACTTAATAATTTTTATTTTTAATTTGTGAAATAAAATAAACAAATTTTTTAAATAGTTCTTGTGCCGATAATGTACTAAAAATTAATAAATATGTTTCAGGACGCTGGACGTCGTTCAGGCTAGGATTCAAGGAACGGTGAGTGTTCATATAACTTTAAATGCAAGTAAACCAGTGAAGCAGAATACCTGTACATCGCTTCGATGAAGTATTTTTTTCCGTTACCGTATAGATTAAAACACCGGTACATTGTACAGTGTCGGTTTGTAATGATAGGCTTAAGTAAAGACTCACGCTCTTCGAGGTTCGGAACACATCCGCCGCGTCGTTTCAAATCTGTGAAACAGGTGAGAGCTCTCGCACGATGCGACTCGAGTGCAATGTTATCACAAAACGCGGTAATTGATGAGATATCCTTAATGCGTGATGCATCACGCTCGCGTTTGACATTTACGCTTCACTCGTACGAGGCTATTCGAGTGCAACGGGAATTACACGCTGCAAATAGATTGGCAGATTGGCAACGAAGTTGCTGTTAGTCTGAAAACGTTTCATATTTTACGAATGCATAGTGCGTTCCTATCGACGCGAGCTAAGTGATAACTGATGAAGCGAAACGCACTTAACCCACTTAATGTCAAAACACGCCGTAGAGAAAAACGCCGTAGCTATTTTATAGGTTGAGCTTAACTCGTGACAAAAGTCAAGTTTTTTCAACGGGAGGTGTCCCGTAGGCGATGCCTGCATCAACGTTTAACGGTAAATTCTTTGAACTTGACGACTTCTCATCGCTTCTCATTAATTTTAGACATTCCATTATATAATTCGTTACTTGCAATAGTTTATGTATTCTCAGAAACTAAAGTAGAAATTTATGTTAAATTTAACATATATCACCAAACGACCCACTCTTTTGTATTTCAACACAAAAATTTTAACGAGGATCAATTTTAATACAAAATGTTTTTTACTATGCAGTTATGAAAATGTGTGATGTATTTTGGGATCAGAATTAAAGAAAAATTAACTTTGTGTGAGAGATCTCTGTCATATATTTTTACTTTAGCGAACGAAAAATCATATTTTACATAAGAAAAAAAACTTGTAAAGTCTTATTTCCACATCATTTAACCAAAAACAGACTAACACATTCTCATTTTTGCTTTCGAGCAGTAAATCGTTCATTAATGTCGCTTTTTTTGTCGGTTCATAAAATATGCGCCACGCTGTCAACGACTATATTCTTTCGCCATGAATACTTCGTGCGAATAACACGTAAGATTTTTGCACATCGCGGAGTGCACACATAGCTTGACGAAATATTTGTGTGGGACGTATATTAGGAACACGGTGAAGTCAGTGTCGCGGAAAACGTCTCACAATATCTAGCGAGTCTGGGCAAGTACAGAGGCGTGTCCATCGTCATCCATCAAAGCGAGATTTTTATATGACAGCGAAAATCGGCTTCTAGTCAGTCGGTGAAAGTCAACCGTCTGATTAAATATCGAAAAAAATACTAACAGTATTAACATTTTAAAAGCTTATACGGTGCCTGTAAATAGTATCCGTGAAGATGTAGACATCGATAATGTCGATCTCGAAATTATTACGTGGTGATATTATAATGCGGAAAAGATTGGCCGAATAGCGATGTCAAAGCTTCGTTAAAATGACGAATTTGATGCAAGTTATATATTAAGCTCTGGACACGGTCATCCATATATAGAAAATATCTCGTTAATGCGAGCAAGTTATTTCATGAATCCAATTTAGCATAATAGCTTTCTTATTTTTAGAATGATTGATGAAAGATTTTATCTTCTATAAGATAAATATAAAAGAATTATTTATATCACAACTTTTTCATCTTTTGTTTTACATATTTTAATAATTGACAAGAATCAATTTCAATTAAACTTCTATTGAAGTACGATTAATGAAAGAATACAATATTTCAATATTTTTATATTTATATTCTTCAAATATTAAAAGTTCAGATTTAATTTTACATTTAATTTCTTTGCAAATTTTAAATGTTACAAGTTTATTCTATAATATTATTCAATTACTTAATCTAATCTTAAGATACATCCAACGGATAAATGTTCTACTAGGAATTATTTCAAATGCATATGTAAATACATATTTGCATACGATAAAATATCATATTACACTAAATTAAAAATAAGTAAGATGTATTACGAGCTATTATATTATTTAAATTATAGTGCCACGTTGCGTTCTATATTTTATTAATAATCGCATAGTTGAAGCAATCTTTATGATATGTGTAGGGGCATTACATCGCGTGTGAAGACAATTTAAGAAAAAGATCAGTAAGAATCAACTTGATCAGTAGTATATATGTATATACAACTTGATTTATGTATGCCTTACTGGGCGCTCAACACGGTGCAGTTCTCAGTACGCATTTTTCGGTACGACGAATCGAGTGTGTTCATTCATAAAACAGGTTTGTCATCGCGTCTTAAATCGCGTCTTGATATCGCGATTTAAAGTTCGGGAATTGACCCCGTATATCCTCATCCGTCACGAAAAGGATTTCAGGCCGAGGCATCGAATATTAAACGGTCCCCTTTTGTGCGGAGCACACGCGTACACCCCGCGCCGTGTTGGTCCGTTAACTTTCGTGCTGCCTTATTAATAGTTTCGCTGCACACCTTTTGCTCCTGCACGACTCCGCGATGGGCCCTGTCTAGCCGACGGCTTCGGCTTGACCACCCGCGATACCTCGGCGAAGATTACAAAAGGACAGCGTAGGAAATTTCTAATAAAGAGTTAGAAGATTGAATCCTACTTTGGGAGGTCTCTCTCAAGGCTTCGTGTAAAATTGGTGATGATAAACATTGTAGTAGAACGGAAATAGCACAAGAATAGGAACAGCTTTAAGATGTATTTTCGAGATTTATTTTATGTGAGAGCTGGTTGTCATTTTTCTCGAAATATTATATCAGTATTTATTTCGTAAACATTTAAATTGTATGATCTTATTTAATAATTAATTCACAATTTTAAACATTTTGTACCAGTTATATAAATTATATGACTGATATTCGTGTTGTAAAATAGAATATTTCTTCGAATTTTGAGATCGTATTCCAAGAGTCAATCGCACTATAAATTTCTTAACAATTAATTGTTATGTTTATCTCGCAAAGTTACTGATTTATCTCTTTTTACTCAAAGATATTTTTAGAAAGAAAATAACTATTTTTCAATGATCTTTTCAAGTTCTGAAAAGAACTCTGAATAGAAATAGCACTCTTGACCAAGTTGATAATTAATGATCTTTTTCTTAAATTGTCCTCACCTGTCATGCTCCTATATTTATTTTTAATTTCTCTCTATCAACACTTATTACATGTCAAAATAAAAATGTATATGTAACTATAGAACATTTAGAAGTTCTTTACTAATATTCTGTTTAAATTTAAAAATCGTTAGTAACATTATTTTTAATGAAAGGGTCTTCTTTAGTAGTTGAAGATCTCGATTGCATGATAATTTCATATTCGTGAAAAAGAATTTCGAAAATTGACTCACGATGTAAAGTCGCGGAAGATATATTAGAAGGATGAAAATATAAAATACACGCAATCGAACGTGATTGTGTTAATTTATCATCGACTAGTACCAGTCGCGTTCGATGATAACTCGGAATTTTATCGGATCACAGGCGCGAAATTTGCACTCCTTAAGCTGTCGTCGTCGGTGCAGCTTGATTAATCGTGCAGCGTTGATCATTAATTATCACCTGCATCGCCTGAAATCGGAAGAAGGAGTCGTCGATCTCGTTCTGCATATGTTATCGTTACGGATTATCTGAATTATCATTCTGCATTGATATCGAGAATTCCGCAAAGCCTCAAGATAGCTATGCTCTAACCGGTTACACGTTTAGAAATAACATATGCAAATCGTGTGATGTCATTTGCTTGCGAAATATGCTCATGCGAATAATGAACTTTTAAACCATAGTGTGCAAATTTAATTACGATACGGAAGTACGGAATCAACGAAACGGGAAAAATGACAATTGTTTTACGTTGCGAAGACACGTATGGAATGTAATAATTACTTAATGACACTGTGAAAATTCCTAATTTCCATTAACAAGCGGCAAAAAAGTTAGCGCGCCTTCCCAGTCATTAGATGGTCGTTAGTTAGTCATACGTATACAACATTCCCACAAAGTTAAATCTCTCTCTAATACATTCGGATATTCATTGAAATCGAACCTATTAGGACCTATTAATTTAATTCTATAATCCCTTCCGTATCTTTTTACTTGTATTGAACCGACTTATCTTATTAAAGACGTACTTGAGATAAGTGTGCACATAAGACAGGAAAACATTTTTTCCAGTCTTTGAAAAGTTTATCTCCGCAATTGTTTGCCGTCCAAATTTATCATCGAAACGCGACGTATGTTTGTTATCTTTCATAAAGTTTCGTGAATGAATCAGAAAGTTCCAATATGGGTCACGCTCTCGCAATCTCTATAATTTCTGCCTTTGCTTAATTATTAATTTTTTTTATAATAACGTTATTTGGAGCATTGAATCTCTTTGAATCTTCTGTTATCATCAAATCACAGACAGATTTCGTTGTTCGCTTCTTGTATTTTCCTTCACAATCTTCTTAATAAATGTTGCGATTACTGGCAGAAAATTAGAATCGAAGATGACGCAAGATAACAATAATAGTGGTTGTACGAAGTTGTTTCTCTTAATCGAACTGAATTAAAATGGTTTGCTCATATTAATTTGCATTATTAGGTGGCTTCCGCTGCGCTTAAGGCGTTATTCGTCGAAGCGAACGATCAGCTTTACTAAGAAAGAGTAATACGACGAAGTGAAGTTACGTGCAAAACGGTGCGTGCCGCAGTGCATGCACATTCCGTGATGCTGCTATAATCGATGCATCATCCTTATGTCGGTTTCTGCAAATATTTTCGGAAGAGAATCTTTTCTCGTCCAAAGAAAAATGAAACTTTTACCTTGAAACTCGTTTAATTGTCGATTATCGTCGATTATCGTCGATGTGTCTGAACAAAAATAAAATTTTTGGCCGAAAAAACAAACCATAATTCGATACTACATACATTAACCTTTTAGAGACCGCATCGTCTTGCTATTAAAAAAATACTTTTTTTACTGATTGTAAAAATATTTTGTAAGTAAAGAGTCTACCGATATCTTAGTTTTTATTTTGATTTTTTTATGTTTAATTTATTTGATGCTTAATCGGTTTATTTCATTGATCAATGGTACATGTACGTCCATTTTCAATTTTTAAGCATAATTACTAAACTGCATTAATCCCAAAATTATTGAATTTACATTTTTATATTTACTAAAAATAAACGTTGCAAATATGAAACACTGGTCGCTATAGGGTTTAATACGCTGATATAACTGAAATACGTACACAATATAAAGAGAATGTGAAAAAAATTGATCTTTTTCCTTCTACGCCGAGAATCTGGTGAGTCCATTACGTTCTGATATTTATGCATTGTCGTTTTCACAGTTCTATAGAGGGGATTCAAATACAGAGTAGAAACATCTTTCACTTTATCGTATTTTTCGATCGACACACCCACTCGTCTCATTTTTACCGCCTTTTGATTATTCATCAACAGCTGCCGATAAATATTCATTTTTCGGCTGTTTTACGTTCCACCGGCTGACTGCAGTCAACAGCCGTCGTATTAACATCGAAAAATACACCGTAGAAATCCGTGAACGAGAAAATCGTCCGCCGGACTCGTCCCGAGTCCGCTCATCGACGATCGCGCGATGCTATCGACCCGCGGGGCGCGTTAACATTCCTAGGTGAAGTTCTCCTGCTAAGGAAGACGAACGTATCCAGAAACGAGATTCCACCGGTTGAATTCCTCGATGATTGATCCGCCGGGGCGATAGCCTGACGTCGCGGCGCGAGTGCACGGAATGTTTAACTCCAATTATCCGAGCCCCTGAGATTAAAGTAGTCGCACTATTACCGCGGACGTCCGTCGTCGTCGTCATCGTCATCGGATATCGCGTTTGGGTGACTTCCAAGCCGGACTAAACGCACCGCTGCCACTCATCCCGGCTACTTTACGCGAACGTACGGGCCGTATTTGCGCACTCACGTAGGGCACGCATTACGCAAAGAAAGCAATTAGACGGCGAATAGTGGACGTACAGCGGAACTAGACGGTTCATTGATTTCCTCGTGCGAACGACGCACTAACCGATGCCAATGGAATGGGTGTTAGACTCGGCGGTTTATATCGCCGGATTGCGCGATTTATGTAAATCAGGATCACGCGTGCGAACGAATATTAAAGTGGTCGAAAACGCGTCGCATTTATACTAAACTTAATGCTGCGTGTCTGTTTAAAAACACATTGGAATTCGCATATTGTGTACAAAATTCTGATGATCCTAACATTTCATTATTAAAATAGTAGATTAGATGAAAAACATGAATTGTATATGATCGATAGTTAATAATATCATTTGAATAATTTAAAATTGAAAAATTGAATTCCTCCTAGTATTCCTAAATTCAAAGAACATTTCGTGGCAGAACAACTTGTGTGTTACTTTTTCCTTTCGTTTCTTGGACGTACTCTTACTGCGTATGTGTCAAAAACCAGAGTCGGGGAAAAATTAAAATAAATTCAATATAAATATTTATTTAAAGCATGTATCTCTCTACACGGAAAGAACAATTTTGCTGAAATACAGATTAGAAAATAATTATGCTGAAAACCATTTAAAAAATTGTATCGAATGTTTAACTTTATTATTAAAATGTCAAAATTGCAGCAACATTATCATACTTGGGTGTTTTATATAATTATTTTGATGATCGACATAAAATTATTTTCTAATCTTTAGCTAACTAAATTTTTAGATGCCACAGTAAAATTGTTCTTTCCGTGTAAAAAATATTATTTGAAATATGCATTTTGGGTTGTAAATATTAAAAAAACAAATAGTATTTAACATTTACTTGAAATAAGATATTTATTTTACATTTTGATATGTTATGGTTAAATAAGTTCTCTCTATTTTCTATTATTTATTTACTATTTTCTATTTCTTAAGGCCCACATTTAAAACGCGCTTCTAATGTTATGCGCTTTTTTATCATTCTATCTTTATCGTTCATTTTATATAAAACAAAGATAAAACGACTAAAAAACACTAACATTTTTATAAGCACGTTCTGTGAATATGTACTTAAGAATACAAAAAAAGAGTAGAAAATACTAAATAAAAAACAGTACATATCTCATGGATATATAGATGTAATTCAATTTTTATAAAGATGTTATAAAATAAATATCACATGTCATTAGTTACTATTACTTAATAAGAAAATTGAGTCACATCTATATATCCATAAAATAATGTGTACAAAATACTTATTTCAAACAGTATTTTTTATAGATACAATTTTTAAATAAATATTTCTATTACTATTTTTTTATTTTCCCCAGCATTGGTCAAAATAGCTGGTCATTAATGCTATCTAATCACAACGAATAGTTAAAACAAAAATATTTTAAAAGTTTATTTTTAAAGTTAGATTAAAAGTTATGGCTCAGGCACAGAAAAGATTCAAACATATTGTGTTCGATCTGTTCAAAATAACAAAAAATGAGTATCCAATTCGAATATTTCGGAAAGTTCGAATTTAAGCAGTGATCAGTCTGTAATATCAATTCGTTATGTTTAATGTTTAGAAAATAAAGAAAATCGAAAACGTAATGCATTAGAAATAAAAGTGCAGTTTTTCACAAGCACTTTTCTACATTAATATCTATATTTAAAAAAATTAGGTTCGAACTGTAATAATTACAAACATTAAAACTATTTACGTCCGATTTTGAGATTCGAACTGTTTAAACTGATCGATCACCCGATGTTTCTAAACACTAATTAAAATGTTTTATTTCTTATTTCTTGATACCATCTCGAATTAATTCTCTTTCGAAATTTCTTCGTCCTATCGCAGTGGAATTTTGCTGTATCTGGGCGAGAGAGAGAGAGAGACATAAATATTTGAAAATTATATTTATCTTAAATAAAAAATGTAACATAAATATCTTATTTCAAGTAATATTGGAGATATTTGTCAATTGTTGCAAAAACACTTGTCACTAAAATTATAATTAATACTCACTAATTTTTTGTTCAATTAATGATGATACGTTTCTATATTTTATTATTGTACTGAAAGCTAGTTTTTATAACATAATATATTATAAAACGTTACATTCATGCTATCCAATTACTTACATATTTAAAATTGTGGATTAATTCTTTATTACACAAGACTATTCACAAAACTATTCAAATGCCATTATTATACAAGCATGAAACATTTTAAGATTTTTTGCTCTCTCTCTCTCTCTCTTTCTCTCTCTAATAATAATAACTCTAAAAAGTATTCTGATAATCAATTAGTTATCAAGACAAATTCAGTGTATGTTTGGAAAATATTTTATTTTATTTTAGATATTTTTTTTTCTCGAAATTCGGAAGGTGTACAGCCATGGTCAAATTTACACTGAGTTCATTGAATTTATATACTTTTTTCCTTGTTATATTTAATACATAATTAAATCGATATGTCTTTATGGTAGTTGCATGGAATGTGCGATTTAACTTTAAATGGACTGATAGTTTTTCAATAGATTTTAGTTGAAGTTTAGTTAAATCCTGGATGGTTGTAGATGTATCCTTGATTAACCCGATTCCATCGTCTCTAGATAAATATATTCAGAGAAATGCAAATAGGATCACACTTTCTAGCGGCCAAAGTTTCGGCAAAGGTCAGCGCGGTCTAGTTACGAGAACAGTATTCTTAGAACGGCTTTCTTTTTGATTCAGCAGACAGTCCTTTCCTCAGAATTTTTTTATATTTTATTACAACATATAAAACAGATATTTTATTACAGTGTTCTTTGGTTGACTCGATCAACATTTAATCTAAATGTAATTTAATCAATTTCTGTGTACATTGTCGTGTATGGATTCAATAAGAAAAAGAAGCTGTTAAGAGGAATTGGTTTAACAATTTTTTAATTTTAGCTGTAGTATCCGAAAATCGTCTATAAATATCTTTACAATTTTCAAGTTGGTTTGTTTACACGAATTAGAACATATCAAGTTCGAACGTTCATACGATCATCCGCATAATGTTACTGATATCGCAACGCAGCGGTACAGTTCTATCGGCAGCGTTCCGGAGCAGTGATCAGGACGCTGCTTATCGAATAGACAATTTGAGACAGATATCGAGTTGCAGTGGCGGCTGCCGACCCGACACCAATTGCTCGATAGCCACGCTGATTTTGCAGAATTCTCGTTTGAATGGTGTGTCGAAATGTGCGGTCGGCATTCGAAAGAGTCTCTCAGTATCGATTAGATGGATTTCGTGAATGGATACTCGATGTATATAATTAGCATCGTTTAAGAGACTAGACACGGTTCAAGGATAATATTTGATTATACATTCATTAATTATAAGCGGCGCGAGTCGTTCAGATGTGTCAAGATCATCAGATTAGAAACCTGCAATCTGTTAGAGATTTTAGAAATATTAATTGATTACATTGACGTTTGAGCGTTGACGAGAAAAAGAGGGTTTGATAACGTTTCTTCATATTGCACCGTCTATTGTAAATCGTTACAAATAAAACATAAAAAAGAAGAATAAAGAGTTTGTCTCAAGAAAGAAAATTATCTTATTTTTAATCTTATATCTTATAATTCCAGACATATATGGTTGTAAATATTTTCAGAAAGGTGAACATAAGAAACGTTGCCATAATTTAATAGATTGTTCATCAGTAAATTAATTTTATATAAGAGTAATCTAAATATTATAAATTCTAATTTTCTAAATTTATAGCACATGATATATCAGAAAATAATTTAGTGTAAGAATGTAATAATTCATTGATTAGATTCTTTAATTGTTAATTAGAAGGATGACAATAGTAATTTTTGAAAATTTGTTTTTCGTGTGCATGAAAATGAGAAAAACATAATTTAATTTAGATATCCTTAGGCAAAAACATGTTTTATTATTAGCCGATACTTATTATTAGCTGTCTAAAGATGTCAGTCCAAGACTAAAATAAATTCGACAACGTCGCATAATCGACATGTATACGCGTTGAAAATAAACTTGCCAGACAACTTTAATTAGCAATACCTCTCTAATATCGATCAGGATTTGATCCAAACTTTATAGCATAGTTTGCTGTTACATAAAGCTTTATCGAGCTCTCCTTTCAATTTAACATTTTGTCAAAATCTACGGATTTATAATAATAATGTACTTATTATGAATTAAAAGAAAAAAGTAATTTGAATCACAAGTATTATTTAAATGCAAATTAATATACTACTGAATTCTCTTTAGTATATATTAGATTAGATTTACGTTAAAATTTGCGTTTAAACTTTTCTAACGGTTTATCCTACGATCATTCGTTAATTAGTCATCGAGTGATAGCATACAAAAGAGTACTTACTGTAGATCGAGCTGTCGTTCTTGGCACCGTTCACCGTACCGTCCGGCAGGATTTGCAAATGCCGATTCATGATATACATTTGTATTTTTCTCGAGGTTCCGGTGATGTGGGAGAGATTGGCCGATCTTTCGGCCCGAGTGCCCGCGTCGCCGATCAGATCGATTGACCTCGCATTCACTGCACCGATAATTCCCAAAACACTTAATCCGTTCGTGATTGGTCTCGCACTGACTCTAAACACACTGGACGAGCCGAGCAATCCGTACCGTCCGAACGCAATGAAGAAGAGGAGGAGAGCCAGTTGCAGGAAAAAGCAAACGCGACTGATTGGCTTCCTGTACGTAGAATCCTGGCCGAGCCTCTTGTTCCGCTTGCTTTTCGAATGTTCATCGCGTCGTCCCGAACCGTCCAACCGTTCGTTTTCATTCGTCCGTGTGTCGTTATTGAATTTCTCGCTGAGAAATCTCTCGTCGACATCTTTATAATCGTCCTCATAGGTTTCCTCGTTCGCGCGAGTACGCGAGTGGTGACTAGAGAGAAGAGAATTACCTCCTGCAGTTCGCGGGTGATGCACTTCGGTCGGATCCGTGTCGAGAGGTTTACTCCCGTATGACGACGGCCGCAGTCTCGTCCGGGATCGATCCCGGAGACTTCGATGCTTCGCAATTAAGCTTACCTTCGTCGTGTCCGCTATCGCGAGCCGATATCGCTCCGTCTCGTCGCGTAGCCGCGATTCCGCTCGCCCGATTCCGTCGCCCGTGTCCTCCCGCGAGTCCCATGTGACCGAGGAACTCTCGTCCTTGGTGACATCCTCGTTCGCGCACGGAAATTTCCTCGACACGCGACATGCTCCGAGGAGTCCGTCTTCGACTTCGTCTCCTCTTCCTCCTCTTCCTTCTCGTCGCCAATGTGACGGCTGCGTTAGCGCACCACTCTTTGTCAGGAAGTCACGTCCTTCTTGGATCGTTTCCTCTTTGTCACCGATTCTCGGAACCCTCGTGGGTGAACTTCCATCGTGATTAGATGATGGACTTCCGCGCTCGTAATCTAACGGCTCCGCTTTTCTCACGCAATTCCCAGTCCTTCGTGGTCGATCTCTCGGAGCTCTTCTCTTCGATTCGTTCGATTCGTCATCATCAATCCTGACGGACAAATTTACGGTTCGGCACCTGTCGTTCGAAGACAAAGACGACACGTGAATCGATAACGCAGTCGGGCAGTCGGCATGGGAATCACAGTGCAGCACCCTATGCCCGCCCGTGTCGATCTCAGCGAGCATGACGGTCTCATCCGACGCTTCTTCCTTTGCCCTCCTCTCTCTTGTCCGCGTTGGTACAGCCGTTTCCCGTGGGTTTATTACAAATCGTCGCGTTCTCGCTCGCGTCCTCCTCTCAGCGATTTCGACCCCTGCTACCCGTCGCCGTTTCAAACGACCGCGAGGAACGTCGTCGATCAGTTCGAACCGCAATCGTCGTCGGTGCGGTATCGATGAAGACCGCACGCGCTGCCAGTTGGCATTACAGCCGACTTCCGGTCACTTCCGCCTCCGAAGAGGGTGTCTCGAGACGACGTGGGCCGCTGAGAACGAGGGATGCGGCTGCCAGTCCGCTCTTACCATCCATGCACCGTTGTCGCGTTTTCGGTTCTCTCGCATTCTTGCGGCTGCTGTGGGTCGTATCGGTATACGATTATATACGCGCGCCCTCGTAACAGTCTCGCCAATTCTTATTTGACGGACCAGCTGATCGCCGGACACCGGAATAACGACTCGCGATAGACGGGGGGGAGCGACGGGATCGATTCGCGGGATGACATCGGGTCGGAAATCGAAATTATGTTGTTCCGATGTCGCCGAGGATACTCGATACACTGCGAATGATCCTGGCCAGGTGGGTCGGCCGTTCCCCGATGACGACACTGCGATCGGTGAGGCCGGTCCTCTCTAAACGATTTTGCCGCAATATACAGGTTGACCGATTACAGGTTGACCGACGACTTCTTGTC
Source organism: Solenopsis fugax (assembly GCA_003595255.1). Lineage (NCBI taxonomy): Eukaryota > Metazoa > Arthropoda > Insecta > Hymenoptera > Formicidae > Solenopsis > Solenopsis fugax. The sequence continues at coordinate 21,180 of QKQZ01050553.1, forward strand.
TCCCTTTTTTTCTTTCACTCTTTCTCTCTTTTTGATTACTAATCGGTGAGAGCTGACATGCATTACCTCACACTACTTTTCTCTTCTCTCTTTTCTATTGGGTTTTCTCTATTGATCTTATCGATGTATCTCTCGCGTACCTTCTCGCAATCGTAATTACGCGCCGAAGAATCCTCTCGCGAAAGATCGACACGAACAGATCTCCACGTAACGCACTATCACTACTTCACCACTGGTTATCATTATCCGAAGAAGAAACATTGGGCCCTCCCCTCGTCTACGATAAGGTACTCCTACTACAGGCTTCCACGAATTCACGCGATAAAAAGTCAAAGGCGATAAAAATCGGAACCGGTCTGTAAAACCGATTGCCGCGTCGCGAACGATAGACATGCACCTTCCACGTGATACAAGAAATGTTTCAAAGAGAATACTCTAAAAATATTCCTACAGAGCAAACTCCCGTTCGCTGCCGATCTTTTCAGTTCAGAGGGGGGTTGACACTGCGGGATCGTTCGCCAATTCACCGAGACGAAGAAGGGACCAAGCTGAGCTATGTGATCGGCCAGATTTCGCGTACGCACGCAATTGTCACAGGGAGGGGGCGGGGGTGTCGCGGCCACGCGCGGGGTTATCTCGCAGGGTCGTCGGATGGTGCCGGTGCGGCGTCCGAGAAACTACTGAACGAGTGCCGCAGTTCTCTTCCCCGACTTGCCGAGTTCGGGCCACGCTCCTCGATTCGCTCTCGTAGAGAGACCGAACC
>QKQZ01050554.1:0-26316 GCA_003595255.1 Solenopsis fugax
TATATGAAAGTTGACGTCAGATAACTCGTGAATCGTTCATTCGTTCAGTTATCTCGTTCGTATCGAACCGCATTTATACTGCGTAAAAGGAAACAGTTAACAGACCGCAGCCGCAGACATCGCTGTAATCATAAGATACCGCTCTTGTGCTTCCGATTTGTACTTCGTATACTTATTTATACGAGTCGAGTCGTGCCGATTAGAGCGCAAGTGACGACGTGCGACACTCGTCGACATTTAAGCAGAGAGATTTCTCCCTGAGAGGTTTGTTCTGGTTTGTTCTTTTTCAACGTGTTATGACCAGTTATGACTGAGCTCGCGCGCGATTCACAGTTTTTCTTTTTCCCTCCAATACGAGAGGAAAAGGAGGAAGAATGAATCAGGATGAATCGTGCGAGAGGTTTGGTCTCGTTGTAAAGTGGAAGAGGAACGAGCCTTTTGGTATTAAACGTAACGGATCTCGAATAATCTCGAATCTCGAACAGTTGTTGACGCAGCCGCGCGAGTTGACAGGATTCGGACAAACGCGCGCGCGCGCGCGTGTGATCGTGCTTGCATCGACGTCGTCAAGGATTTCGCCGGGATCAGGTCGCCGGGAAAGCCGATGCTGAGCTGAGGAGACGCAGCATGGAGAGCCCGGAACAACCGAGTAACGAGCAGAAGGCGAAGGACAGGATAGTCGGCCTGCTGGATCATATCGAGGCTCACGTAGAGCAACTACGAAAGGATGCTGCCAGACTCATGGAGGAAAAGGACGGTCTGCTGACGACCTTGGACACCCTCAGGAACAACGACATGCTGTACACCCTTGAGGAGCGTGAGTGGACAGTTCGATTTGCGTTACCATAATTAACCGGGAGGCCGCGAATTATCTCGGTCTAACCGTAGGTAGAATTGGTTAGAATATCAATGGTAGAGGTAGAAAGAGAAGGACATAGAGAAAGATATCTCACTTATATCAGAATGATTATTTATTCTGTGACTAGTGTAGTATTTATGTAGTGCGTGTATTTACTGATTATTGTACTTGAGAGATTACCGCTTTTTTGATCTTGGGGGAAAAAATTGATGTATTAAAGTAATGGCACAATATACATAGGTTATCCATTAAACACAAGATCCTTCAGCTGATTTAACGTTCGTCATATACGTTTCAAATTATATTCTGTCAATTTTTTTTCCTCGGAATGATATTAAAACGCTTATCTTTTTGATATCCAGCTGATAGAGACGATATCTTGAGGTATGCCGATAGACTGTCCATGCGCTGTTCTACTGTAGATGTATTGGTCACGGTCCAACGAGATCATGTTCAGCAGGAAGCGTTACATCAGGTATTTTAAAAACTTTGGTTCCAATATATCTCCTATAAAAAATATAGTTTTATAATCCAATGAATGACGAAATATTATTTTATTCAATCTAGGTTAATGGCTTGATTGACAGCTTGGTCGTAGGCCTACGACAGGACCCAAACAGCACTCGACAACGATGTGCTGAATTTATGAATGCATGCTCCTCCCATAGCATGGGACATTCCGACAAAATTTTTGAAACTGCTATTCTTGGCTGCACATTAGACGACCAAAAGCGAGTTAAGAAGAGGCTACAGGGATTACTCGATTATATCGATAAGATGCACATCTTGGAAATGACTCAGTAAATGATACCAAGGGAATTGTTCGGTAGATAAAAATCTGTCTCATTTTCCATATGAGTTTCGAATGGCGAAGCTTTTCGACGGTCTAAAGTGCTGTTGTAGCGGTTTAAAAGACACTTGGGAAAGAAATATTCTTTACGCCTTTTCTGCGCGGCTGAGTTTCCATTTTCCTTCCACATTTATCGCGAATAGCTACTTTGAGTGAAACTTGGCTGTGTACGGAATACACAATGATCGATTGAATTTAATCTTGTAGTGATGCGATACCGGATCTCGATGTTTATATAATTCCTGAATGTATTTTAAGACTTAACATTTCGGCACTTTAGAAAAAAATTGGAAAGAAAAAAGAAAAAGAATTTTGAAAAAGCGTTCGATAACATTTTTCAAATCTGTACGTTTTGAAATAAAAAGGGATTTCCTGAGAATCTGTAAAATATTAAATATTGCACAAATGTAACTTTGAAAATATAAAGTAAATGGGCTTCTTTATATTCCCACTCTAATAGAATCGTGCGTTTACTTTGTGAAAAGTACATCAGCTACTATGTCACAAGTGTAATGCAAGCGGTTCAATTTTATTTTATTATCAAAGCTTCTTAAGTGATTCAAAATGTTCTGTTCATTGTATTCTTAAATTTATAATCCTTTTTTTCTGTTTTATATTCGCATCCCTTTTTAAGATTTCCCTTATCAAAGGTCAGTTTATATTTAGCAAAATGTACAGAGATTTTATTGTGTTCCAGAATATTACAAATAAGTAAAAAATACAACATTAGTTATTAAGTAACTTATTGTAACATATTATTGCCTTAGGAAACTGTAGTTTACACAAACTGTGCTTAAAGCTTTCATTTTCTTATTACAATTATCAAATTGAATTATGACGTCAAAAGTGACACACATAAAGGAATAAAGAAATCACACGATTTCTTATTTTTGACAACGTAATTCAATCATTACATTAAAGAGATAAAAGCCTTAAACTACAATACATGTTCGGAATGCATTTTTATTTTCGTTAATACCAAAATTTTGCAAAATTGAGCAGGGTGGAAGTCTTAAGTTATTATTGAATTTGGATAATCTCTTAAGTAATAAATCGACGCGCTAATCTGTAAATAATGATTATATTACTATTGTTATTATTTATCGCTATATTCATATCGATATAAAAAATCTTAATTTCATAATTTGGTCCTTGAATGCAATTTAACGATTAATCGTTCAACACATACATGATAATATGGCGAGATATTTACAAATTACGCGTCACATACGTTATCACTATTCCCATTCACATTTGCGAGTACGCGTAATTGAAATTAATATTTTGCGATTAATCTTCCGTACCTTACAATCTACAACCATTTGGTTAACGTTATGAGCAACATTATTAATTATATGATGATTATTTCTATTGTGTTTAAATTAATGAGTTCCCAAATGTTATGCGTACTATGTGTTCTTATACACGAAACCGTCGTAGGTCGTAAATTAGAATACATAAGACTTGCACCGGACACTGTAAATCACCGTCCGTTTACGCCTTCAGAGAATAAACTATATATATTTACAAGATGCACCCGTACCTTCGACGTCTTCGTGCGATAATAAGGAGCGCGCGATGTAACTTTATCGTACATACACGAAAAAAATAACTACAAGAGTCTACAAGCGTTTTTCACGAAATTTCGTTTCTTATGACTCTTCGTTTTGTGACCGCCGGGCCGAAGGATTATCGTTCCATTACCGGCGTTACGACCACACATTGACCCGTCCGGACTAAATGCACCTGTGAACAAAGAGAGACGCAACGTAATTTACGCGTACTGTTAGACAAATTAGAGCTTCTGTAAGACAATTAAAATCTACTCGTACTTATGACGGAAGGAGATCTAGGCTCTGCGGAATATAATCTCAAGTCGTCTTGATAATCGTCGTCGGAGCGACGCATCTCGTGCAGACATCGGGACGCCAAGTGTCGGAAGACGCTCATTACGCCGATATCCTCCTTCACGGATGTCCGCAGAAGTTTGCAGCCTAAGGCACGACTGAGCCTTTCGGCTTCGTCCCTGTAATAATGGAATACTTCAGATACGAGTTTTATTTTAAGGAAACAATGGAACTGCATACTCACGGATCGATCACGCTCTGGTCGACGAGATCAATTTTATTTTGCACTAGGACTGTAGGTATTTCTCCGCACTCGTTCTCGACCTATAAAAAAAATATTTTAAGAAAATTCTGCAGTGTCTATAAAAATTGAATATTTTTTTTTAATAATAGATCTTTTCCGCTAATTTGGAATCGTTTTTTCTTATCAAAATTTTAGGGAATCAGGTGACCAACAAAATCATCGTTTCTAGTGATTGAAAGTGGAAATTTAGAGATTTGTACCTTGAGTTTCCATGACGGAATTGCATCGAAAGAATCTCTATCGGTGGCCGAATAAGCGAGGACACAGGCATGTGCGCCGCGATAATAAGCCGCGGTTATTGCGTCAAATTCCTCCTGTCCTGCAGTATCCCACAGCATCAGTCTTACATCCTCGCCATCGACTCTGTCAGCATAAATATGTACGTATATTAAAAAATTTATTTATTACTCATTGAATACACTAATTAACCGCAGACATAGAGAAAAGTTTTAATCTATTTTTGGGTTTGCTTTGAAATATTTTACCATTATTATATTTAATTTATTTAATTAGGTTTAAATTCATAATTTTAATCCTACTTAATTATTATTTATATTCCTAATTTTATTTGTGCGAATGCATATGTATGATTTTTAAATTAAGAGTTAAGGATCAAATCGTTATTGCGAATAATACAATTGCTAGAAGAACCATACATGAAGAACAATTTTAATTGTAAGATAGATGTTAAAAGATCGTATAGATGCAGCGAAACAAAATTCCTTCCTGATATTGACCGACATTACATCGGTAGCCGGTGTCGAGAGGGGACACGAGAAGTATCCCACGGTAACTCGTGCTGGCACGATTAAAATCGAGTTTTTCTCAGGCACGTCGCTCTCGAACTTATTAACACGCCTATATAGCGGTATGATGATCAGCAACGAATAATCAGATCAGTAGACATAACATTCAAATCGATTTAATTTTTAATTATTTTCCAACATCCGCGATATTCTTCAACACAGTTTCCCTAAATCTTAAAGGTTTAAAATTAATAAATAAATCGTAGATTTAATTCATTCTAGTTCTGACGCCGCGTTTGCGTTGGAAAATAAAATTAATTTTCAAGTCAACTTTAAAAATTAAAACAATTCCGTTATATCTATCGAGCGATTACTTACTCGATCTCACGCTCCAGGAAGTCTACGCCGATCGTCTTCTTGTAATCCCTCGTATATGTACCTTTGCAAAACCTTTGAATCATCGATGACTTCCCCACGGCGCCGTTGCCCACTATCACCACCTAAATGAGAAATATTAATATGTTACTATTATATTTATATTCGGAAGATCGAATTATATTTATATCAATCACATTTATACGCAAATTAACGTGGAATATATATATTGAATAGTTGTTATTTTATATTAATTAATAGCAGGATTGACTGAGTTAATATATTTTTTTAACTAAATTAAGTATTATAATTAATAGCTTATAAAATTTAGTTACTATCAATCCTAATTAACAGTTGTTGATCGAAAATGAAAGGGTCATGGCCCAAATAACTTCTGCCCAAATACCACCGACGGCACGTTGCTTAAAAAGTGGGTTACATCGATAGAAATGTAAGTCCGTAAAAAGAAACTGGTTGCTGGAGGGCAATCTCGCTTCTACCGTCATGGGTTTAGAATTAGCTTATAATTTAATATTTAATACGACATGTATAGCGACGGAAGAAATCTAAGGAATGTTCGTACACGAAAGTATCGAAGCGCTCTTGGAAAGATACGGTGAAATTGATGTCCGATCCATGCCGGAGTTTTTCCCGCGTTCTATCCGCGTGTATCCTTATCTTGACTTATCCATCCTGATAGCTGTAAACCGCGGTAAACCATGTTCACCGCGTTCGACTGGTTTCCATGTACCGGGCGAGTGAGAGAATGAGCGCGGAAGATGTCCCGGAATCGTATTAAATGTACACTGTTAAAAAATTGTACACTGCCATGAAATTCAATGTATTTTTAAGTTACACATTCCATTTAATGTATCTATAATTGAAAAACATGTGTACGAAATTTATTGCACTTTTGACAACATTAAATCTGCATTAAACGTACATTTAATGTTGTCAAAACATTAAATTCTGCTGCTGATTTTTAACAGTGTACACTGCACCTTCTGTCACGCGTTTCTCGGTTTCACTGTTAAAAATGTCGTGAAATTCAATGTATTTTTAAGTTAAACGTTATTAAATTTAATGTATCTATAACTGAAAAATGCGCACGAAATTTAGTTCACTTTTGATAACATTAAATGTTTTTAATGTACCTGCTTGGAATTTGTTTCTGTTACATTACATTAAATTCTGCTGCCTATTTTTAACAATGTTTAGAATCGATGAGCGGTAATAACTTCCTTGTATTAATTAGCGATTGAAAATGTTAAATATACTGCAGTCTGCAAATTGAATAAATCAATAACATAACATTTGTCACATTGCAGTATTTCGAGTGGACTTCAGCGGAATTTGAAACCTCGGCAGCGTAAAAATACGCGATGCATTGCAGAGATTCGCTGAATTCATCCACGTTATCTTGACCAAGGAAAAATTGTATTTGAAAGAGATGCGCGCAAGAACATCCAGCAATTCGGGGACACGCTGTATAAATAATAAGGAAAGCGTAAATGCGCAGGTCTCCGGCAACAGGCGCGTACGCGATGAAAACGCGAGTGAGTACCGTTACCGGCAATCGAGAGATAAGCAGAGATCACTGGAGCAGGACCGAGCTCGCATGCGCTTCCCTTCTTTTTGTATTTACCACCTTAGCGCGGCTGCGATTGAAGAATCGGACGCGCAACAACCTGAGACAGCCTCGTGGCGTGAACATCATTTTCGACATTCTTCTGATTCTTCCTCTATGAATATTACAACTGATAGTAAATGAAGTTTACACCCCTTCCAAATTGCTTAGATTGTAAGGACGTTTTGGCTATGCCAACTAAAAGTTAACTATAAATTGTAATTTCAAATATTAACGTAATGAAATATCAGACATGAAAAAAATTAACAATTTTATAGTAAATTCAATCACAATTACAGTGAAGAAGCTTTCTCTAACATTCTCTTAATTGCTTAGTATTTACGTAGCAATTACATATAATAATAGCTATAATTTGCATGGTTAAGATAACTATGAATATATAGCTGGCACCGAAAATGATTGTAATTGTAGTTAAATTGCGGTAATTGCAATCATTTTTTTTCTCAGTGAATAACTTGACTTATAAATGGCTTTGCAGCGTAACCGATTACATTTTAAACGAATAAGTGGATCCAAATAATCTTTTAAGATGCTTCTGAGAGGAAAAAGTATCGGATGGAAAATACTGGTTTCAAACCAAGAATAAGAATTTTTTGATGTATATTATTATTATTAAAATAATTATATTGTGCTTTTTAAAGGACTGTTATAATATTTAAATAAAAATATATTTTACTGAAATTTAGGATTATCAAATTTTTTAAAGAAGATTAAATTATATATAAGCAAGATTATTATTATTCCACATATATAGACAAGAATATAATTCCTTGCTTATATCCCTTAAGAAAGTGTTTCAATAAACTTAGCTACATCAGTAACTGATGAAATATCATTAATTACTGATACAGTAATCGGATATAGTAATCAGTTTACTGAAACATTTTATCAGTTCCTTTTTTCAAGGGATATGAAACAATAATTGTTGGAGAGAATATATTCTTTAATTTTAATTTGATACTAATGTTTGATACTGTTTTTCCTGTGCAGATACTTAAACGTAACAATAGAACAATCTACGAAATGTTAATATTTAACACATACAAGCTCGTCTGCTTTTAAAAAATTGCATAAAGCTATATTATTTGTTAAGTTACGTGTATATCGTACATGCATACGCGATTATCCGCTCGACTCTTCGCGACCAGTTAACTGCATGTCGGGTTTTACCTCGCGTGTTAATCGCGTGCGAAATTTATCGAGTCGATTCCCGGCGAGATCGCGGCGAACTCTTGGCGATGCTCGCCAAGAACTTGGGGTAACTTGAGCGTTGATGAATTTTCGTACGGCGAAAATAATGCGATCGGATAATAGAGTTTGCGACGCGTAAATATCGCGGCCGGAGATGAATGAGCTGATACGAGTCTGGCGAGTAAGTCAATTTGCGTATAAATGTGACTGATATAAATGATTATTGTGGGACTACGCATCGATAACGGTTCCATTTATACGTAAATATCAGAGGAAAGCGAGCGCCAATTCCATATCTTCCTTTCAGTTACGAATGGAAAATAATTGCCTAGATATAGAATACAAAATTATAATAAGATCAAGATGAAGTTAAGTCGAAGTCGTTTTACAAAAAAAAAATATTTTGATCTCGCTTAATTCTCTGTTAACGATGATAAATTCTTGATGTTAAAGTGATTTAAAATCAGGTTTGAGTAAGTTAATTTTTTTTCCAAACTGAATGAAGTAAATTAAATTAAAGTTAATTATGGCTTATAGAATTAATTTAATTGCGTTAAAAGTTGCATGAACGAAGAAGTAATTCAGTTTAAAATTCAATTAAAAGTTTATTTTGAAAATCATTATTTATATTAAATTTAAAAAATATTAAGCATTATTACAAATATTTATATTATTTAAATAAGTAAAATATTAAATTTATTTGATAATTGTTTTGTTTTTCAAATCTAGATACTAATATTAATATTTTATTTGCAATATTTGTATTAAATTGATATGAAATAACAAAGATTATTTTTTATATGGAAATAAATCTTTTCTTCTACACTTATGAAAAAGTTAATAAATTAAAGCTTATGTGTTTTAAAAATAACTAATTGAAGTTAAAGATTAACTCATTTAAAATTATCTAAGTTAAGTTAGAAATTTAGCAACTGGGGATCGATCATGTAATTTTTTTCCTAGGGTGGAAACGTTTAAAGTGAAAATTTTACCATTGAAGTTAATGGAGAAATTTTTCACTTTTCACGTTTCCCCCTAGGGAAAAAGTTTCATGATCGACCCCCTGGTTACTTAACATTTAACTTTTTAACCTTCTTTAAAACCATTGCTATATCAAGAATTGCTATATCATGAAAATACCGTTAAAAGTGTAACGAGTGAAATCGTGATGCTTTTTTTCTAAAATGACTTCTATTTGATGTCACCTTGATTTTACAATGACTTTGCGTTTTATCACAGTATACACATTGAAAAAAATATTTTTTATGCTCGAGTTAGTATATTTATTTTAACATTATTTCCTTGAATTAAATAAATATTAGCTAGTATAAAATAATTTATTTTTAATTACTTGCGAAATATTTTTTTAATGAAGGAAACGATGTTAAAATAAATGTACTTACTTCAACATAAACATTTTTTTTCAATGTACAGGTGCGAGACCTTCAGAGTGTAATCGCGAGTTTATTCTTCGAAAAATTGCTTCTAAATCGTTTCGTGGAAAGTGCTCGTGTATGAAAGGGCGACCTCGTGAAGTCGTCTAGGACACCCCGCGTCCGTCCATCGAGAGTTATTCCGAGGAGAAGTCGCGTACGTCGCGTTGAGAGCGAGCATTGATGAGGAACGCCTCGGAGCGATGGAATGAAAAAAATCAACGAGGTGCGGCCTCGCGCCGGGAAGTAGTAACTTTGTGCGCGTAGCACGACGATGACGACGACACGCGACGGAGCGAGGATGCGAGGAAGTCGCGCGCTTTCCTTTCCTACGGCGGAAAATCGGAGCGGCGGACAAAGCGTGAATAAAAAAATAAAAAAAAAAACGGAGAAAGAAATACGTTCGCGGAATTTGGAGGAGAGACCTAGACGAATGGAAAAAAATAAAGAAATCGCGGCGAGGCTGAAAAGCAGAGGGAACGGAAGGAGAGAGAGCCGGGAGCCACATTCGCGATTACCTTGAGTGATATCTCGAGCTCTTCCTCCCTCATTCTGACCGTAAAAGGCGATTAACATAATATCCCAGTGCAACGCGAGTCCATCCTTCCGTCGATCGGGCGTGCGCGTGGATCGCTGTTGGCATGTGAAAATTTATAGCGTTTATTCGAAAGCGGCGTGGATCCCGGGATCCCTCGCTCGCTCTCTCTTTCTCTCTTTCACCTCCTCTCTCTTCTCGGTATTCCCGAGTCGATGACTTTGCGCCTCGGCCAAGTCATTATTCAGAGTTCCGACGTACACACTTACGCATACACACACACGCGGCGCCGCGTTTCTTTCGCGAATGTATCACTTTCTCGTAGGAAAAGTCTCGGCCCGCGAAACGGAACGGAACTCGCGCCGCGCGGCCGCGAAAGAGAAGAGAGAACCGAGACCTTCCTCGCGCCCCACGACCCACGACGCGCGACTCGCGCGAGTGGTACGGTACGGAATGGAACGGAACACGGAGCACGCATGCACGCACGCATGCACGCACGCACGCAGGCATGCACGCACGCACGCACGAATGCGCGCCGCTGACCACCACTGGCCGACTGAAGAGAACACCTGTACACTGTACAGCAGGAGACACCTGTCGCTGACGCGCGCCCGCGGATCGCCGCGGATCTGGTGACTTTGTGTATTCTAGTGGAACGGGTGTGTGACGTTGGCACGCCTGTGGTACGAAACCATTCTTATTTCGAAAAATGGGGGTACTAATTTCACACCCAACACTAGCACCGAAGAGTTTTGAATATTTCATGTTTTTTAACGAGTACTAAAGTTCTCGAAAAAAAAACTTTTTTGATTAAGAAAAAAACATTTTTTTTATTTTTAAGAGTTCTAGAAGTCCTGTTAAGTGTTTTGAATAGCCGCCGCGCGGAATTCTATAAAAAATTTTAATAAGAAAATTACGTAAAACTAATATTTTTTAAGTTTCGATTTTTTTTTATACTACTTTTGAGAATTCAATCCCGTTTTTTTACTTTTTCGGGCAGAACTATTTCTAAAATGTCGATCGAGAACTCTAGAACTCGTCGAAAGGAATCGTATATGCTATTCAGAACTATTCGGACTTGACATAAATTTTTCTATTTCTTTTATTTTTTTTCTCTTAATCAAAAGTCTGAGAACTCTAGTACTCGTTCAAAAATATCAAATTGACTATTCAGAACTCTTCGATATATAACTATGTAATTAATCTATCTCAAAACATTATCAAAAATATAAAAATATCATAAAATATTCTAATATTACGTTTGAGTATTTGTGTAAAATTCGAGCACAATTAATTTATTGGTTTAAAAGTTATTTAATTTTTTATTTACTCTTGATTATCTTATTCTTGTGTAAAATCATGTTTTACAGTATTTATTTACAAATTTGATGAGAAAGTAGCATTACCAAAAATCAAAATTTTACTTCCGTGTTCAATTGACACTTTTGCCAATCATGGTCGATTTATAGAAGAATAATCGACTATGATTGGCCAATTTTTTGCAGCTATTATAAACCAACCTTTACCTATAATAAGATTAAAACATGATAAAAATGTTTGAATACTCTCATTTTCATAAACAAAACTGTTGCGTTTATTTTATCAATTATTTCTTATACATCTAATGTATCTTTATTTTCACTTGCCACAGATCCTTACTATAATTATTCGATAGAGAAATCGTTTTCCCTTCTAATTACAGAAAGAGTTTGGATAAAAATTAACAGTAGTTCCAGTAAACTTTCATCCGTTTTGTGCTTGTAATCGTTGCATTACATTTCATTTATTATCCTCTATAGTTGATATAGTATTTTTTTATCTTATTTCTTAGTGCAATGTTGTCACAATTCATAATTCTCAGATTTCGTGCATGCGATTTTATGAATTTCTCAACTTTAAAATATAAAATTACTTGCTCTAACATTTTTTCTCTTATAAATAATTTTTTTTTACTAAATATTAAAATTTATCAAAAAAATGCAAGACAAAACTTAATTGAAAAAAAATAGTTTTGGGAAATTGGTCGATGTATCGTTAATCTAAGAGATAACAGTATTACAAAGATTTATCGTGCAGATTTACAAAGATTTAGCCAACGGTAACACCGCCTATAAAAGCACGCATTTCTTTGTGAAATTTGTGATTAATTTGGTACTATTAACACAGCTCTGATTCCAGAACAGAAGATGGATGCTAGAGTTTATATTGCGTGTACATACATATGTACATACATACATACATTTTTTTAAATTAAAATAAATGTATGTATATATATGTATACACATATTCGAACATAAAGATGTTTTATAATTTGCATCAAATCCCCGGGGGTTTATTTTCTGATGAAATTAGAGTCGATTTTTCCAAAGAAGTCTATTAACGTTAAAATTAAACGAAATTATTTTGTAAATCTTTATATCGTTATAGTATTTAATATAAAACGATTGCACAAATTGTTTGAGAAATAGCCTCCAATAATATTTCAATTACGGAAAAAACGATTCTAAATTCATAGAAAAATTAATAGACAGAAGGAATGGCGATGATTTTGGCACATTCCGTACATATTTGCGCGTATGTGTTAAATGGGATCAAAATATTGCTAAAATACCTATATAATTTTACATTTATCATTATGGAGTCATATATTTATAAAGTATATCTAATATTATCGGCTTATGTTTACGCGTAATAATAATTATTTTAAAATTTTTGAGTCACTCAAAGACATAAAAAGTCACGATAAATGAGTATAATAAAATATTAGACACGATATATAAAAATATATAAAAATGACGAATTCGATAACATGATCATGTCTGAATGATTAACGAAAATGACGATAATTCGTGATGTACATTCTCTTCTCAGAGTACTTAAAGATACGACGGTAAACTGATTTCTCGCCTCCATAGCAAATTCGTACATTTCTCATGCATAGATATATTCGACAGATGCATACTCTCACGCGTATACTTCCAAAAAATGATCTTATACATTATAAGTAACAAGTGTACCTTAGAAAACGTTAGCTGGCAGTTTTATGTCAGTATTTACCACATTTCGTGACGAACAAACGAGATAGACGAAAGGATATAACGTCATACGACGCAATCGTCATAGGACGTAGTTTTCCGCATTGTCTTGGACGGACCGATTATACAATATATTCCCTCCGATCTTCGCACATGCATGCACACAGCGCGCAAAATTATTTCGTCGACGACTTTCGTGTATCCGCATCGCGGGAGTACGTCGCAATTAATTCGTGTCACGCGCTCGAGCGAGAAGAAAGAAGGAATGATAAAGTTGTGCATTTATATGGTCCGTCGTTTCATCTCAACGTTGTCAGATTGATTTTGCCTAGAAATCGACTTTATGTCACATCATAGTATGCACGAAAATTGTAATACAGAAAGTACAACTTATATTGTACACAAATATATTACATCGCTACTACTACCATCATCATCACCCGGAATTATCACCCTGATGATTGAGGTCTACCTCACGCTAACTGATGCTTACAAACGATTTTACAAAGGCCATTTAACGTCTACGTGTACATCCTTACTGCGATCTAAAACGATATCTAAAACCTCGTCGTCGCTCCTGGTAAAGCTATCAAAATGCCAATGTACGTTTGTCAAGTCATATAGATAAAAATGTACAAATGTCATTCTTCGAGATTTATGGCAGACAGAATGTGCGAAGACGAGAACGTAGAAAAGAAAGATCAAGACAGAACAGAAAGAGAAGATGGGAAAACAAAAAACTTTACCGTTAAATAAAACTATGCTATTATCTATTGATCGTTCGCAAAATAATCATCGTTCGAGTATAAAAGCTGCGGTACTCGTCCAATAGTACCGCGAAAACTAGCGTCACAAATAGATCAATGAAGAAGACTATAATGATCGCCGTCAATGTAACGACGACGGCACAATTATCATTTATCTTAATGGGAGCAATACGGAAGAATTCGGAATCCCCTATTCAATACGCAGATGCTTCCTTGTACTCGGAACCTTCCATAGTGAAGAAATCCTCGAGTTTCCACTGAAGTGTCTCGAAAGTCGGTCTTTTCATAGGATCCTTGTTCCAGCATTCCAACATAATATTATAAAGCGTGTCAGGACAACCAGGTGGACAAGGCATTCTATAGCCATGCTCCACTTGATGAAGAACCTCAGCATTCGTCATACCTGGAAAGAAGAACGTTTACATTTTATCAACTTTCATAGATATTGTGTATAAAAAATGTTTATGTGGCTTCAATCAAAGCTTGAAAAGTTCAATATAATAACAGATATAAGATTATTTTTTCAAAATCTCACCTGGATAAGGTATTCTGCCGTACGTGACCAATTCAGTAAGCAGGATACCAAATGACCATACGTCGGATTTAATACTGAATTTGCTGTAGTTGGCGGCTTCGGGGGCGGTCCACTTGATAGGGAAGCGCGCCCCTATTCTAGCCTCATACTCGTCTTCTTTGATGAGTCTAGCTAAGCCAAAGTCCGCGATTTTAACGACATTTCCGTCCGCTACGAGAACATTACGGGCGGCCAAGTCCCGATGAATGTAATTCTGCGACTCCAGATACGCCATACCGGCAGCTATTTGTGCCGCCATGTCGATCAATTGCTGCAGTTTTAGGCCTCTACCTTTTCCTGAAACGATCGTACAATACGATTGCTACAACGGCAATGTAACGAAAAGACGTGACTGCAGAAATATTAGCTTTATCGATTTTGTAGTATTTCGGGATGGCATCTTGAAAAATTAATGAGCAAGTAGAATATGCAACTAGACCCGACTGAGAAATACATTTGTTCTTTTGAGCGATAGAGAAATGGTAACTTTTTGGAATGTAAAGCTCCTAAGTCTTCAGATTCTCAGCAAGAACATAAAGTGTTAAATGACAATATATTGTAATTTGAAAGATGAAGAAAATTCGAAATGAAAACTAGAAATATATCGGTCAATCCTTTAAATACTGGCACAAATTTTTGTACAAAATTATTTTTTGAATTTTTCTTTTTTATATTACACAGTATTGTGAAGGCCAGTAAGAATCAAGCCGTACCTTGCATACCTTGTAAATATTCCAGTAAACTGCCGTTCCTCATCAATTCCGTAATGATATAGATCGGTTCCTCCATCGTGCACACAGCGTACAACTGGATCAGCTTGGCGTGTCGGAGTTTCTTCATGATTTGCGCCTCCGCGAGGAAATCCTTCGGGTCCATGGTGCCCGGCTTGAGCGTCTTTATCGCCACCGGGGTAGTGTTATTCCACAGACCTTCCCACACCTCGCCGAACTGGCCCTGACCAAGCTTCCTCAGGAATTTCAGTGACGAACGGTCGATCTCCCATTGGTCCCGCGTGCGGTGACTAAGGCCCTCCGTTACGGGTTTCTCCACCTGTCGAACAAAGCCAGACCCGGAATCAGCCGTCGTCGGCAAGGGGACAGACTCGCGAGACTTGATTTTGTGCAAGGAAGGAGTGTTCGTGTTTGATCGACTGCGTTAATGGCGGAGCTATACTTCGTTTCGTTTTCTTTATGAGAAAAAATTCTAGAGCTAAGCGTAAAGAATAATATTCTACGCACACCGTAAAAAAAATGAGAGCGCTAGCGCTTAATTCCCTGTTCGCGGATACAAACCTACTTTTTTTCCGTGTTCTGCAATCGTGTGAGAACCCCCAATAACGATCCTGGATGATAAATGATCGCGAGATCGTTCTAAAATGTATGTATTTTAGAGAAACGAGGAGAAAGACGAAGAGGACAATGAAATAATGAGCGATACATTATGCAGAATGTTTCAAATATATCGCTAGGAAAAAAAATCATGCCGCGAATCTCAAAAATACTCGGTGTACGCGTACATGTATGATCTAAACGGGACAGCATGCACATACGCTCGTTTACGCTCGTTCGCCTTTCGAATAACGGATGAGACATATGTGTAGGAACGCTTTTGGGACATCCTGTATTCAGACAGATTTCGAGCACACATACATTCGAGCCGATTCTCGCTTTCGCGTCAATACTTATATGAACTTGCACACATATATGTATATAAAAAGAGTTCGTACGTAAATTGTTATTCACAAGCGAGAGTGATAATTCGCGGTGAAACGAAAAAGCGTATTCGTTTCGTCGTGTGTGCTGCCAATCTCGGTACTTAATATTTACCTATATGTTACACCTCTCGCGAGGTCTACGATGCTAAGTGAATTGGTGTGTGAGATAAGTTGTTATAAATATGAAAATTACATCGAATGTACAGAGCTTTTATATGAGATATCTCTAAGTGAATGACAATCTACTGCTTCTGAAACATAATCCCATATAGAACGGGCTTGTGCTGTATATACAGGCCAGACACAATAAAAAATGTAAAAGCGTTTTCAACGTCGAGAAAAAAAGAAAAGGAATCGAAAGAATGTGTTATGGCGTATATTAGGACATTCAATTTACCAAGAAAATCCACCGGAAGGTAGGGTAAGCAATAAACAGACAAACAAACACAATCTATTCAGACATCGAACTTCGCAGTAAGTGCTTATGAATGCTTCTAAAAAGCTGATCTCTCCCTTTTTTTCAATATGTGTAACAATATAGATTGTGACTATACCTCATTTAACGTATCATTAAATTTTCATTTACTCGTGTCTCCCTACTCGCGACACTTTCCAAGAATAAACAAACTGAATCAGAAAATTACGGATGTAATCGATGTAATTGATATGTTGTAAATGTTCTGTACTCAAATAATATAGTGAAGTATTACGCATCAGTAGTTTACAATAATGAAATAGTAGAAGTAATAACTAAAAAGATACTTATTCATCTTATTAATATTAACAACAATAATATATTTTATTAATAATAATGATATATCTATAATATAATAACAATATACTGTTGGTCGAGTGTTTACCATTATTAATCAGGGCGAATAATCAAGCGTATCGATCGTGTCGCGTTGCAAAAGTGTTGGAGTTTAGACAGTATAATACAATATTGGTTGGAAATAAATAAAGTCGTTTTATCAATTCACCGATACGATCTCAATGGACTTATGCTGCAATTTGTTATGTGAGTATACATATATACGTGTGTGTGTGTGTGTGTGTGTGTGTGTGTGTGTGTGTGTATGTGTGCAATTTTCAAAAGGATTTCTGCGCCAATACTATTTATAATCGCTCCTTCCCATAGTACATTTCGATTGAGATTCATCTAACATCTAATGCGACTCTGCACTCGAATACCAACGAATTTTTGCGTTCGTGGAAATGAATGAAACGCATTCTTATCGTGTATAACGTTATCCGTGAAATTACGTGTCGCGTTTCACTATCGATAAGGACCTGCCTAGTTTGGCGATAAACGAACGCGTCAAGTGCGTCTTAATTCAGACGAATCTCTGTCTAAACTCCCCATTGTCGAGTCTCATAGCCGGCGACTCTCGCGTCCATTAGCAGCGGCGAGCACAATGGTCGTATCTACCTATCAATTATCACCGCTATTATACCTAGAAGCTGAATCGTGTCGGTCACATGTCGGACTTACCTGCACGCAAGGCTTGCACAGATTGACGCACAGGCCGTCCGCGTCTTTGCTGTAGTGCTCGACGAGGTCCTGCAGATTCCTGAACGTGGTTCGCCTGGCGATGAAGAAGCCGCCCTCGTCCAGTTGACGAATGCGGTAGTGCTTCACCGTATCGCCGTCGCGCACTACGGACAATCATCGACAACATACATTCCACTTTGGCGCTTTAACGGTCCCGCAATTTTGCATATGGTGATCGCACGCTAACTCCGCGCGATCACGCCCGATCATTATTCATTTATTTATTATCGCACCATCGGCATTACGACTGGTTAGTTTCTATTATCGTTCTGTGAACGTTACCTGAAAGGGAGTAATCATTGTGTCGGCTCTCGGAGTCTCTTATCAGAAACGCGCCGTGATCGTTTTCCGGTAGCAGCAATTTTTTCTCGGCCTCGATCCGCTTAATCTTCCTAAAATACCATCTGTAAATGCAAATTAGCGTTATAAGCTTTTACAGATTTGCCCTTTCCGCCTACTAATGGCTAAGATGGCCCTTTGCCGCACGCGAATCAACATTGTTTCACAGATTAAAAGCTACATTGAGGAAATTTTTATCCCCTGTTGCTGCTAGAAACATGCGATTTAGCTCTTAAGCCTATTATGCAATGAGAAGCACAGGTAGTAGAAACAGGAAATAACAACAGGCAATAGATTATGCAACTTCTGATTGATTTGTAGGTATTCTTTGCAGCTTCTGATTAATTTCAGATTGAAAATCTATTGCCTATCATTATTCCCTGTTCCTGTTGCTTATGCTTTTCATTGTGCAATAGGCTTTAAAACTATATCCACGCCAAGATAACATATAGCAATATTTGTGTTTTTATTGTCTGTTTTTATAAAAGATTTACTATATTTCTCATTGTTGTCAGAAACATAAGTTGTTTCCATGTGTTTTCATGCAGGAACAGTAAAATAAAACCAAAAGAAAAAAAGGAAATACAGGCAACAATTTGGAGCAACTTGTGTTGCTCGAGCATAGACTCGTAGACACTCTGTCACGCCCTGTCGTTAAAACTAGAGACAGTAAGTTGCAGGATTTCTTTCTAGCAACAAAAAGTTCCTTAATGTTCCTTTAATGAAGACGTAGCTAAAACAAGCAACTTGTGTTTTTTTCTTGGTGACAATGAGGAACATTAAAAAATATTCTGGAACTTTAATGTCCATTTCCATCAATGTGGATTAATTTTGATCTCAGTTTAACTTACTCTTTGTCTTTTTCTAATTTTTCAGAACTAGAAAAGGATAAAGAGTAAATTAAATCCAGATGAATCTATAATCTTTGCTTTGTTTCCTGTTTTTGTCTTTTCCCACTATTTTCTGTTATATTTTTTGAAGCTTGTCAGTTTTTATCTCAACAAGACATTGCATGAAGAGAGAAAAAATTAATAGGATAAAAGGAACAAAAAATAGGAAAAGTAATGGGCACATTGTTGATTAGCCTTCACAGAAACAGGTAACAGAAACACAAGTGTTGCTCTATGTTGCTTTGACGTAGCTTAAGCCGATCATGACCAGCGCGATGAAATTCTGCTGCGAAAATGTTAACATTCTGTACAAAACTTTATCACAAGTATCGGCGCTTTGGTAATTGAGATGAGAATTATTGCCTAGGGACTTAAAGTGACAAAAGCACTCACGGTTCGGCCTCGATCGACTTCAATTTGGCGACGTAATTGCTGGGAATGTAGCCCTCCTGCCTGGTCCTTTTGCTCTTGGCCAGCCACCAGTCTCCCTGGGTGTCGTTGATGATCTCCAGGTGCTCGCCCTTCTTGAAGCTCAGATCCTCGTCCGTGCGAGCGTCGTAATCGTACAGGGCGACGAATATCTTTGCGGTTGCGACGTCCATGTCCGGGATCTGCGGGATCGGCCTGATGGGATCCGGCGGCGGCGTCGGCACCGGGCTGACCTGTGACGCGACCGCCTCTATGCTGGGATTGCCGATCCTGTCCGGCTTCTCCTTCTCCACGTCCGTCGGACTGCTGAAGCAGTTCCCCATGTTTCGGCCGTTTCGGGTCTATCGCGTTTATCACGATCTCGAGCCCGTCCCTCAAATCACGTCGCTATCACGTTGTTCGGCCACGTTGAGACACGCGTCGTTCCGCCACCTCGCATTTAACGCGCACCACACCGCGAGATCACTGTGTATGTATGCGTGTGTCAGAGGGGCAATGCCGAGAGAGCTCGTTTAAGTTCACGATCGTTGTTCGGCCGTCGACGGCGATCGCCGGATACGTGGGCGTCGAAAAATCAAGAGCGAGTCATACGCGTATCTGCAACTGCATGCCGCGTCGTCGCACGTTAATCCGATCGATCGTTGATCGTGGTTCGTTATCTGGAGTAAGGAGGAGAGGTCCACCCGGCGCGGTGCAGGACACCGCGGAGATCGAGCGAGGTGGAGCGAGCGAGATGGAACGAGCGAGATGGTTTCGTCAGCTGCTGTGTCGTCGTCGTCGTCGTCGTCGTCGATCCGAGAACAACGGATCGTGAAGGCGTACGGCGGGACGGGCGGGACTGCCACCGTCGGCTGGACGATATCGCGAGAAGAGGCGAGGAGCCGCGCCGGAAGGATCACATCCGCGTAGAAGGGCCGTGGCGAGGCGGTGCCTCCGCGCATTCTCCGGAGAACCCGGATCCCTGGGACAACGCTGCACGACTGCACCGGCCGACTACCTGCCGCATCGCGTCACGACGGGAGAACGAGATGACGCGTCTTGCCCACAGGATGATCCTTGTATCTCGGCGCGACGCGGTTTTGTAGCAGTGGTTCGTCAACCCGTCAACCCGATCGGCGACTCGACCACCCGTGATTCGTGGCGCGGAGGAACGCGGCGATAGAACACGCGTCCGCGCGTTCGCGCGCGCGTGTGATCGGCGCCTCTCACCTCGATAGAGCTTAGAAAGTAGGCGAGTCGCCAGGCGCCGTCGCCATTGCAGCGCGAGTGGTCACGGATCCGTCAAAAGGCCCACCGTGCGTGTCCGTTGACGCGCGCGCACGCGCTGCTCAGTCACCGGACACGGGATATCAGCCTTCCTCTTCGTGACACACGCCCAATTTCCGTCGACGACGGTCGATCCTTGATCGCCGATGCTGCTCCCGCGGCTGCAACGCTCCGTGTCTCAGGACCGCCGACCTGTCGTCGTCGTCGTCCCGGGTCCTCGCATCGTCCGCGATCCACGCGCTTCCACCACGCTCGCGACGAACGTGACGGAACCCACGACGCGTTTCACGTTCCAACTATTTGCACGCACGTACGCACGCACACGCACGTACGCACGCACAGCCCAACTCCTCGCACAAGACAATCGCCGTGGAGAAAGCCACGATAGCGTGCGCCGAGAGACGGACGCGCCTCTCGATCCGATCGCGACGCTCCCGACCTCTGGCGGAATCGCGCGCCAACTCGTGGAACTCGTCAGCATCCGCTCGGTAAAGAATTCTTGCAATTAAAAACAAAAGAAAGAGAAAAACAAGTGCTGTGCAGATGTGTCGACGCGTGTCTGCACTGTCTGCGGAAGGAGCATTGTTACAATTCATTGTTATACCGCTATGTATCTCCGATGCATTCCTGTGTTTTTCCCTCCGCCGTCCTTGTCCGAAGCGAGAGAGAGAGAGAGAGATGTACTTTTTTTGTTCGAATCGTACGTAAATTGTTCTTACGACGGAGCGCATGCAAAACGTATTGTGTTCGAGTTTTAACGTTTATTTCCGACTCTGACATCGCCTATATTTTTCCTAACTTTTACCTTTTTTTTTTTAATTCAGTCTGTCTTTACATCGCAGGTAGGCTTCTAATCCAGAATGAGGAATTAAGGAAGAGGAAACGTATATTACTTCCACTTTCAACGTAGATTAACTATGATCTTAATTTATTTTTTCCGATTCTACGGATTAGAAAAAGGTTATATGAATACTTTTCTCTGAATTTTTACACAAAGTGGAACACTTCGAAAATACTGAGAAAGTTATTTTTTTTAGATTTTTTCACATACTGAATTCTGAAATATTCTAAGATTCGCATAAAAACTGAGAAATTTTTGAAAAATTACAAAATTGTACAGAAATTCTGAAAAAAATTATATCAAAAATTTTCATCAATTATTCAGTTTTTCAGAATTATTTAAATTTCAAAATTTCTGTATAATTTTATAATTTTTTAAAAATTCCTCAGATTTTCTATACAAATTTTAGAATATTACAAAATTTACATATAATAAAAGTTCTAAGATGTAGACTTTCCAGTATTTCTAAAAGGTATTCCAATTTGCATAAAAATCAGGGACTGCAACCGAATAAAATCGTTATTTTCGGTTTCGGTTACGATCAGAGATTATATCCAAGTTTTGGTTTCGATTTTGGTTCCGGTCTTGTTACTGATAACGGTGACCGTAACCGTGTGGATTTCAGTCTTTTTCGGTTATGGTTACGGTTAAGGTTTTGGTTCCGGTCTGTTGTAAAATTTAATAAAAATGATAATGTATAAAAATAATACGAGTATAAATATTTTATAAAAAAATTCCTATTTGTTAACATATACATATAAACAACAGACCGGAACCGAAACCTTAACCAAAAATTGGACATAATCTCTGACCATAACCGTAACCGAAACCGAAATTTCCAGTCCCTGATAAAAATTCTCATCAAGAGTCAGTTAAATCGAGATTAAAGTTAATCTGCATAGGTGAAAATGGACATCAGGAGGAAACCAGGAGCATAATTGGAATTGCGTCCGCACAAGGGTGTGTCATACAGTCTATCTCCTCCCATGCTTATCGTTTGATGTATTTGCTTATACTTCTCGATAAACTTTACTAACAAGATCTCGACCAAGCCAGAAAAATACAGCTAAATTCGATTACAATCGCCGTAAGAGGTGGTCACCTGTGTTGCTGGATGGCGCAAGAAATAGGAGGAACTTGGTCGTCGACGACGAGTCTTGTCGATAGCGCGGGAGCTAGCACTCGCAGAGCTTTATTGTACTTTGGTAAAGCGCGATCAACAGTTGCTGTTGCTTTGTTGCTAATCGAAACTCTTGCCGCCGCCGACGCAAGGACCCACCGGGATGTTAGTTTTTTTTTCTTTTTTTTACGCCATCCCATATAAGTTACATACAACGAACACGGCAGTGAGATATATATTTATATATTTACATATCCATGCCATTCACTATACTCTACGATACTCGTTGCTCTCGCAATTTTATCTACGAATCTGAACTAGGATTTGTCCCTCGAATAAACCAACGATCGATTTACCATGATAATTATCGTCTCGACACTCTACTTTATTTTTCAAAAAAGAAAACATCGACAAAATGTATTTAACAACGGTTACAATCGTTCTCGTTAAACAGGAGGCGCGATCGCTCTCGCCTCATCATTCTGTACAATGTCTCGGAACTCGTCTCTGTTCAAAAGACACGTATCTAGCTAATCGACCTGGCAAATTACAGAAAAGTGCACGAGTTTAATCTTCATCCTCATGCCGGAATACACGACGTTTCAGTTTTGATAGAAAAATGTGCAGGAAATAATTCGAATTGCTGCGAATTATAATCGCAAATAATTAAGAAAGTTAATTTACAATTGTCCAAGTAGAAAAGGAATCAAGATTTATTTCCTTTCTCTGTTACTGGTACTTTTACGTACGTAAGTGCGTAAATTATATAGTATTAACGTTTATAGTAACGTTTGTTATGAATTAAAATTTCAATCGTAAAAAAATTCCTTGGAGATAAAAGTAGATAAATTTTTTTTTAATACTATGATAAAAGATTTCAAATATCTTTGTGTGAAAAATTTTAGTAAATTTTGAAGAAAAATAAATTTGAAGGACTCGGAGATTAAAATCGTTTGTAAGGAGAATATTTCTCTAAAAAGAAATAAGAACAAATATAAAATCAGATACGAAGGGAATATCGAAACATTTCTCTTTCCTGACCGAAATTAAATGTGCAGTTATGCTTTTGATTGCTATATGCGTATATACGATTATTCAATTGCTCCGCTAGAAAATAACGATTAAAAATAATCTCTCTCTCTTTATACGTACAGCGACCTTGTTTATATACCGCGGTATCCTACAAAGTTAATTTTTTTTTTTTTTGAGGAGTGAAAGCTGCCTTCCTCTAAATCACGATGAGAAAGACGCGAACGATAACGAAGCCTTATTCTCTCACTTTTGACACTTTAATCGTGCGAAACTCCTTTCTAAAATTAACTAAAACATTCACCGATCAATGTAGTAAGCTCATGACGTAAACTTCCTTCATCTTTCGCGCGTATAAAGCAGAATAGATTCATGATTCTATAAATAACTTCATAAAGAATTTAAATATTGCAATTTTTATAAACCGCAAAAAAAAACTATAATATTTAAAGTTCTTAATAATTTTAATTAATAAAAAAGGATAATATATATATCAATATATTATCTTTTAATATATATATGTATATTGTTATAATGTATTAATAATATATTATTTTATTTCACAAAAGTTTATGTAAGCTTATAAAANTAATATATTATTTTATTTCACAAAAGTTTATGTAAGCTTATAAAAAAAATTTCTTATTTTATTGTAGATTCAACCATTGATGTATTGACACATAATCGAAAGTCATCTTACATAGAAAGATTATATATGTAGGTATATGGTGTTTCATGAAAAAAAGTTACATTAACTGTTTCTGAAGAAAAAGAAAAGAAAGAATTGAAGAGTCGCGCGTCATGAGCATTCTTGTAAATTATAGATAAAATATTCGTTGATGAAAGACCAAAGATAAGGCTTTCCCAATCATTCGCGTGATTCTTCCGTATTGATTTACGTGGCGCACATCTTTAGAAAAATAAAGGAAAACGCGAATTGTCACGTTCGTTTACTTTAAAACGGATATTATCAACCTTGCATCTAGTAAATTACGCACGATCATATTTTCTCGCACGACGTATTAGTAGAATCGATTAAATCTATGACGTGTCTGCTAGTCAGAAATAGTTATTCTATAATAATAATTACTCTTTTTTTTATAGTCTATCAAAATATTCATCACAGTGCTACGGACACAAAGATTGTGTTCTGGTTTATGTATATATACATATATATGTGTAAATAATTTTTTTTTTACTCCCGGGAAAAACTCACGAGTTCCGGTCATTCGCGTTCATTCTCGCGCTCGTTGAATCGCAAGGAGGAAAGAGAAACAAATCACAATCACGCAAATCACAAAAATCACATTTCGTTTTCCGGGAAAAGAACTTTTGATTTCTTTTTCTCGGGTTTTTTTTTCTCCTCATCGGAAATTACAATGATTCGCTGTAGAAACACACGAGGTAACGCACGAATAAACTTTGTACTTTCCATTGCACGTACAGTTCAATCACAACACGTTTTTGATCTTTCTTGATTTTATAACTCCATCGGAACGCGAGACCGAATTCGTCGACGTTTTTCCACGCTCATATCACTTTTTTTCGTTTAAACGTAGAGTGCTACACACACAATGGCAGTATATATATATATATATATCGTCCTGCTTAAAAATTCTTACTCAACTTACTCTCTACGCGTGACTATATTTACAGCAATAAGTTGAGAAAAATGGCCTCTCAACGAGATCGTCCAACTTGCGATGAACTCCGTAAATGAAATTGTTACCGATACATATACTACCAGCAATAATTACAATAGACGCACAGGACACAAATTTTCAAAATAAATTCCTAATGCGAAAGTTTCGTGTCGATTGATTTTTCATTTTCATGATTATTACACGCTAGATCGAAAATAGAAAGACTAATCGGTTTAATTTAATCGAATTTTCGAATTATACAGATATATATAAATATAAATATATATGTATATATATCGCTATTATTATAATACAGAAACAAATTTAAAATGAAAAACTGCGCGAACTTATCCTATTGTATCTATCTTCATCTTCTATACTGCAATTATGAATCGAAATGAGACCGGGAGTATAATCGCAATTTCGAGTCAATTTACAAACCATTCGCGTTGGAATTGTCAATATTGAAGAGTTAATTTTAATTTAATTTTGTGCTGGGCAGCGCAAAAGGCCTGAACTTACAATTTTTTTCATTAAAAAAAGAAGAAAAAGTATATT
This sequence comes from Solenopsis fugax, assembly GCA_003595255.1. Taxonomy (NCBI): domain Eukaryota; kingdom Metazoa; phylum Arthropoda; class Insecta; order Hymenoptera; family Formicidae; genus Solenopsis; species Solenopsis fugax. The sequence continues at coordinate 25,546 of QKQZ01050554.1, forward strand.
GCGAATTCTTATTCCAATATGAGTGGTTAAATTCAATCGTAATCTTTCAAATTCCTCTTATTGTATCCTCGTGCTTTTTCGATTCTTAATCCCTCTTCTAACCCTTTGCGATTTAAAATAATTTAGAAATAAATAATATTTTATCATGATCTTCAGAGCTACATTATCTTAGTATTATTACAATTAATGAACATAATAACTTGTTTCTACTATTGTGCCAATGAGTAATTATAATAAACAATACAAACATCCATTGTTTTTTTACACTAGCACAACAAGTTGTAATTGTCTCTATCGTTAACCGCAAAGAGTTAAAAGAACAAAAATTGATTTCTAATTTGATCTTATTCGATCGTTTGTCGATCACAGTTCGACTTGAAGGGGACTGGGCGGGCGGAACGATTGGCAGCAGCCCCATGGAAAGTACCACGTGGCTCAGCACCTTGGCGAAAATTTCGGATTTGTAGGACCGTGGATGTAACTCCTGAGTTCTTTCGGCGGTTCCGAGCCCAAGTCCGATGCTGTGTCCACGTCCGACTTTCGACAGATGATCATACGGATGTCCGTATGCAGGTAAATTCGACCTGATTTGCTGGACATAAATCTAAAAGAAAAATTCATGCGTATGTCTGTTATCTTTTTCAAAATCTATTTCTAGCTTTGACACAAAAGCTGAATACTAAAATTTTCGTAAACATATATAACATTTTTTTTAATATAGGGGAGACCAGGGCTATTCGTTGCAGTTTTTTTTCTTTTGCGTTTCCTGAG
>QKQZ01050561.1:0-12433 GCA_003595255.1 Solenopsis fugax
GACAGAGAAAAGTGCCGCGGGAGCAGCAGGACCGCCCCTTGACGCTGGGCTCTCCGGACGCGGGAACCCGACCGCCCGGAGCGGTAAAATTGAAGATTTATGCGAGACGCCGTTTACGTCGATTAACGCTACGCCGTGCTGCCCGCCCGTAACTTATTTAAGGACCGAGCGCGCGATCGCGCATTTTACCGCGCGCTTTACCAACTGCGATTCACCTGACTGCCTCGACTGCCTCCACGCCGCGCGCCGAATCGATAATCGAACGAGATCGAGACGATCGATATGCGATATACGATGTACGATGGCGCTCGTCGCTCGAGATCTCCGCGCTCCAAGGTACATGTCACACTTCGTTTCGCGTCGTCCGCATTTTTCGACGTAGGTATACGCGTAGCCACGCAATCTTTCTACTTATTTACGCGAGAAATACGAATTTGAACGCGAATTGTAAGATTGAAAGAGCCAAAACGACACGGTTTCGTATATCTATGATAATATAATGATGCGTAGGTTCGACGAGACGGACGACTTTCGATCGGTACGTGGCGTCTTACCCCGGGTGACGATGGCCTCGTCAGCGCTCCTGAACGACTCTCGAGGAGGACGGTAGCAACGGGAGAATCGGCGGTGCGACGAGGAAGATCCCGATCGTATAAGCTCGCGACGGAATCGCCGTCGTCGGTGGACGTTGGCGGGCAGGGTCGGCAGGGGTGAGTCCGCGCGCACGAGTGAGAGCGAGACGGAGACGGAGAGAGAGAGAGAGAGAGAGAGAGAAAGAGAGAGAGAGACAGTACGCGCCACCTCTCTTTTCCCGCGCGCGGCCCAAGTGCAACGAAGGCGCGCCGAGACGGAACGAGACGGAACGAGACGAGCGCCACCGAACTCGTTCGAGACGCGCTGTGTCCGAGCGATCGTAGGAGAAAGACGGAGGCTGCGGAGAAGAGAGAAAAGCCCTGTGCGCCGGAGGGGTAGTAGATGTACCACGACGCAGACGGAAGCGGAGGAGACGACGCGACGGAGGGAGCACGAGAGAGAGAGTGAGAGAGAGAGAGAGAAAGAGGAAATGAGAAAGAGAAGCTTCTCTCTGCCCTCCCCCCTTCCCTTCCTCTCCCTGCTGCAAGCTGACCACCGACCCTCTACGAAGGTATATACGAAGAAAGAGAGACGGACGCGGCGAGGTTAGGTGCGAGAGAGCGACCGCGTTTTATCACACCGACGACTTCGTCGCGTACGTGTGAGCCATGCGGATACCACGAGGTGTAACATCGGTATTTCCGAGGCGACCGTGTGCGTGCGGTACACGCATACGTATCGGTGAGACGATACCTCGAACGCTCACCTTCGACCCGCGGATTTGGCATGGAAAGTTGAATACCCGAAATCTGAAAAATAAAAACTACAATCTCCTTGAAGCTTCACCTTTCTCGTCCCTCGCTCGTTCCGAAAAATTGAACTAAAGATCGCGCGGGATCGCTCGAGAAACGCCCGATGTTACACCGATCGAGATACTTTTTTTTTCCTTTTACTCTCCACTGCAACGCTCGCATCGCGAGGCTCTCGTGTAATTAAGCGTGAATAAACAAGCGAGCGGACCTATAATTTAGTCGGTCAGAACGAAAGCGGTGCGAGCGAGACGGCGGGCGTACTCGGTCATGCGCGATCGCCGGCAAAAGAGAGGCTGCGCTATCCTTTCGATACGTGAAACGAGGACACGCGCAACCTCCGCCGCCTGTATCGCGCCGGCGATGGGGGCACGGGGCGCCGCTTGCCTGTGGTGGTGAGAAGCGCCGGCGGCGGGGTTGTGTGGTAGTACCTCGAAGAAAAATCGCCGCGAGTCTGTAGACGTCTGTACGTGCGTACTAAGGGGTTGAGGTACGGCGTGTGGTAGTGAAAGGGTTGCTGGACAGTGGCGAGCTCCTGCTTAGGCGGTCGTCGACGGAACTAATGAGGAAAAGGGTTGGAATCTGCCACCTTTGCTCTAATGATCGTTCACTACGCTCTAGGTCCTCTCATATCTCTGGTACACGAGCTCGACAGATTTGTTGTTCGGTGACTCGAATACGTTTGATTTCTTTCGAAGAATTTCACACGATATCATTTGACTTGTAGAAGAATGTCGGTCGCGAGAATCCAGTAATCAACTAGCTATCCTTCGTTACGTTAAAACACGATTATTCGGTATTATTATTATTATCGCGATGCACATACGTGATTATTCAAGAGAGTATAATTATTCATCTAGCGTAAATAATGAAAAGTTTGGAATAATATCTCTAATTAAGGGCCGAAAGCTTTTTCTTGTATTTTCTCGCATGTTGCGATGCACATATCAAATATCAAAATTAACGTCAAAAATGAAAGGCTCGTGAAAACGCGAGAGGGGCGTTAACGGTCTTCTGACAATGTTTTATTTAATTTTTGCTTACTGCGTAGCCAGAATTATAATCGTTCGAGCTAAAATTATTTACTACGAACGACGCAGTCTCCTCGAAGATTCGATATATTAAAAGCGAGTCTCCAGCACCAGAGAGATAGTATTTTCATCGATAGCGCGATGTGACTATAAGCGAATAAACGGGCCAAACTACGAAACAGTGGGTGCCCGATTCAGACCTGCGTCTCAGTGTTATACCACTTTTTACACAATCCCTTCTCCTTCGCCACCCGCGTTTAACTCCAGCCCCGAAAAGCCCACTTACTCAATCATACCCCAATCTACCGCTGGCTCAGCGGCGGCGGCGTGCAAAACTCTCGATCAACCGCCAGTATTTTTATCCCCGCAGTTTTTAAGGTCACTTGTTGCTTCTTACTATGCTAGTGCCGCGGGAAGAAAACTCGCCCTCTTTACGAAGACCACGTCCACTTTTTCTCGCAGCGCAACGTTAATAACTGCGGCATCCGAGCGTGGAAAAGTGATATCGTAACAATTATATCTTACGAGTCTCTAGTGTGGAATTAAATTAGTACAAAGTAAAAGCGGTTATTCGTATAAGAGCGATTATTAATATATAGCACACAGTAAGATCTTTTATTGGTTACAGATGTTTCATAAGCTAATTTTGATAAAATTTATTACTTTATTGATTGCGTTAAAATATTCCAGAAATATCACTGAATTTAACGATAAATTCTTTAATCGATTTAAGATTAATTTAGAATCGATGATTAATTTTTTATCTTCTTATTTCGTCTTGTTCTTATCTTCTTATTTCAATCTTGCAATAGTGCTTTCCTCTAATGCCATAAAATTATTTGTTGCATCGTAATATGCCTCACTCATCAATTAGAACAATGAATCTCTACTGCGAAAAATCGGAATGCGTTAGCAGGCTTTTCCGCATTCAGCACGCATTAACGAGGAAATCGAGCTGGGTAGCGCGCGCTCGTTAATATTACCTGCTGTTAATAATCACGTCTTTATTTGACCAAAGAAGAGAACAAGTAGAGAGAACGGATCGGTAATAATCAGAACAACACGTCCACTTTTAATCAATGAAACTTTCTTTCGCGATGCACCTTGCTATTTTCTCTCTCTCTCTCTTTCTCTCTTATATTTTTCTCAATATAATCATAATGTTTGCATTCCGGTTGCACACGATTACTCGAGCTTCCTCGGCGCGGCGATGCGTACCCCTCACCCAGTTTCACCCCTTCGCGTCTCCGTTGCAGCTGCGCACGATATCCGATCAGTGTGGCCGGTATTTTTATTCGTAGATTTTAAGGTCACTTGTTGCTTGTTTAGTTATGTCGGGGTACACACGCGCCGTCAACACACCGGCGCATGGATCGGCTGGAGCGCGCGCACGCGAGAGAAAGAGAGTGAGAGAGAGAGTAGGAGAGAGAGAACGCATAAATGTGTGTGCTCAGCGGGGGCGTTCGCTCTGGTGTATCGTAATGCACGTGGACAAAGCAATCCGCCGACATGTGTTGAGGATGCTACATGCAAGCGCGGGATTGTGTACGTGGCATCGGACCGATAGATGGACGCCCTGTCGATTTCATTTCCCCCATCGGACCATCGGATGGCGAGGGGGTGCGCCGGCGGGGTTGAGCGTTCCACTATTTTTTTTCTGGCTTTTTGCCCCTTTTTTCCGGGGCGTCCGGATTTCGCGTTGCGGTTTTTTTGCGCAGCTTTCGCTACTCGCGCGCGGTGCTCCTACTCTCGCATCCTCTCTTTCTCTCGCTCTCTCGCTCTCTCGCTCTCTCGCTCTCTCGCTCTCACTCACTCTTCTATGCGCGTATCATTTCTGTTTCTCGATCTCTGTCACTCCCTTTCTCTCTTTCTCTCTCTACTGCTCGCTACGTCTATCGAAATGTCCCAGTCTCTCTTACCGCTTCTTTTCACACTAGTTTTCTCTCTCGTTCTCTCGCCGCCTAACTCTCTTCCCTCTCACTCTATTTTTTCTGGCTATTGCTTTTGTTTTTTGTCAACCACCGTTTGCCGCGTTGCGCGTTCGTTTTGTTTAGTGAGTTATGTCACGGCCACCAAATCGATCTTCGATGTCTGAATTCCGTGCGACCGGAATTACACTTGTAAACCAATAATAAGAATTACGATACCAAATCTTAGAAGCTCAGAGAATAGTTTCTCATGAAACGCACGATTACTTTAATCAAATATCGTTCGATCTTCCCGCAGAATTATGTGCAGGATTTATAGCGTGTTAATTTAAAAAAGAAAAAAGAACATGTGATTTTGTTCACGGTTTGAAAGCATCATATTTATTTCGTAAAATTAAAAAAAAAAACATTCCAGACATATTAGTTACTTGATACCGATCACTCCTTGATTAGTGCATGACTATGTACTAAAGCAGTAGCTCAATGACAAGAAGCGTGTGATCGTGCACGCGTGTATACAAAACCGAATACATGCACGGGAGTGTGTTGGTTGATTTGCGAGCGTCCAGCTTCCATAGATCGAGCAGATCAATGGCATCGACTCCCTAGAGTCAGTCTTTTCTCCCATCCTACTCCATCAAGTTGTAATGTGCATGTGCGTGATCCGCTAGAACTGAGCGACTGACATATTCGATTCCGATTATCGAATGCGTGTTGTCGTAAACAGGTGCAATCGGGAAACCTTAAACACGGCTTACCGTTCAACAGTCATTTGCGCTGTCGAGTCAATAAATAATATCTTTGATAAATGATCTTTGAATCTCAATATCTATTTCTCTTATCAAGTACAAAAAAATTTCTTTAAATTAATTTACAATCGTTATCTATCTAATATATCCTTCATTTTTATTCCGGTGCAAAACTCGCAAAAGATCAATAAATAATCTTTGATAAATGATCTTTGAATCTTAATATCTATTTCTCTTATCAAGTACAAAAAAGATTTCTTTAAATTAATTTACAATCGTTATGTATCTAATATCTCCTTCATTTTTATTCCGGTGCAAAACTCGCAAAAGAAATCTCGAAAGCAGCGATACCGACTTTTCCCTGAAAATACATCGCGTATGTTTGAGAAATTCAGTAGACTTCTGAAAGAGAATGTGGTCGATAAAACTCTGAATATTTCATCGTTGCTATTCAAGTATCGGTATGAATATGAAAAGTGCTTGATATTCTTGGACAATAGTGCCGACGCTAACTAGATAATTTGCGATCGTGATTTCCATCGCGCCGACGAACTCCTTACGAACCCCTGGCGCTCCTGAACTATCGTTCGACTCTGCGGAAAAGTCTAAACTCGATGCCGGACGGACAAACGTACGTACGTACGTACGTACGTACGGACGGACGGAAGGTCGGACGGACGGACGGATTGGTGAACCCGCTGCTGCCGGTGACAGCCACGGTATTAGCATTCCTGCCCGGCCAGCAACTTCATACTCAATGATATACCACAGCGAGAAACGCGTGTACGCGCGTACACAAGCGAGGGCGCGCGCTGAAACGTATGTACATACGATGGATTCGTGGCCGCGCCGCCGACGGAGGATATTGGGGTGCTTTCGTACTCGTTTCACCATAATAATTCGCCGGCATACAAGTACAGGCGTACCGTACGTTTGCACGGAGGTCGGCTACGTCGGTACTGAAAGGTACCTCGGTTCAACTTCGCGCTCCCCTTCGCTCCGACCGCTACCCTCTTTTTCTCATCCTCCATGAGCGCTACCGTCCTCCTCTATTCGCCGCTCTTCTGCTTCTCGCTTTCCCTCGGCCCTGGACTGCAGTCAAACAGAGTCGCTCCGCTCCTCCACCTTTGACCATTCGAATTAAACCTTTTAACTGTCGCATTGTTTTTGATGGCTCATTTTCTCCCGCGAAATTGTTATTTAAACTCGTTCCGGGTTACGGGCGACCGGCTACTTCCGCTCGTTTCGCCTTGCTCGATCACTTTCACTCGTAATGTAATGTTTTCACTCGTTTTAACAATTCTTTTCCCTTTTTCTTTACAGATATCTTATTTGTCGATATGCTCTGGCAGTTCATGGAACAGAATCGAGCGACATCCGATATCGAGCGGAAATTGAAAGCCTTAGGATAAGGATGATACACAAAAAGGAAGCGGTAAGAATGATTCAATTCTTAAAACGCAGGCAGTGTAGAATAAATTATCGATAGGAGTCGCGTTTGAGTTTTAGTGTATTCAATTCTGATTGAACCGTATTTCTAAACATTATCGCATCGCTGTCGAGACTCGTAATTATATAAGCAATATTTGAATTGCGTCTGGCTTACATTGGCTTTTAATCTGCAAGCCTGCAACTCGGCTATCGAATTTTCGGATAGAGTCACCCGTAGCGCATTGCGACGCATATATAAAGTTTGAGCCGCAAAAAGTAACGTGTGAGAACGTAGTCGAGATTGCCATTACGTAGATTCACATTGAAACTTGCCACTGCCGTCTTCATCGCGGTACCATCATCGTCGGCGAATCCATGGGAATTCCGGCAATGAGTTACGCTTTGTCCCCGCGGACCCGTACTTGCGGCCTAAACCGAAGCGAATTGCGGCTGGGTATGAAAGCTTTCAGAATAGGCCCGGGTTTGCTATATTAGCCCGTAGTTAGATTTTAGTTTAATGATTTCCGCCGGACAATGTCCGCGATAATGGCGTCCGAATCCCGTCCGCCTCTCGTTCTACCCGAGCACATTCTCCGAATGGTTCCGCGGCGTGAACCCGCAACACGTTCCTCCACGCACTCAGGCACGCGCGCATACACGTGTGCCTGTGTTCACCAGAATGCATCCGTAAGTGGCGGCACTTATTGACGTTCGCGCGTCCACGATCTTAACAATGCAGATTGAAGGTACGCTTCCTAGCGCGGGGACAACGGACAAATCCGGTAACTATGACGACCGATTGTCGCTCCTGGGAACTTGCTCACGTTACGTTCGTTCAGGAACGCTTGAAGCTGCCAGCCTCTATGTCGTAGAAGCATTAGGCTCCGCTTCGTATCTGAATAACGTATGATGAAAATCGTCGAGCGATGCACAGGCACCCAGCACTCTGAACGTTCAAGCAAATGACCTCTTGTCATGTTTTCTTTTTCCTACATCACAATTTGTACGATCGAACAAGGATGTCGAATTTTGTGAAAAATCTTAGGGGGAGTCTATACGATGTAACATCGGTAGTAAGAGATAGAGTATCGTAGAAGCAATCGACTGTTTTTATTAATATTTATTCATCTCACATTATATTCAATCTATTTATTATTTTCTCCCGCTGCGAAATGTCTCGTTGAACACTTACAATCTCGTACGAAAATAGCCGTTAAAATCATTAAAAGACAGGCGGTTTAAAGCGCCACGAAAGGATATCCGGCTGTTCAAAAGGGCATCTAACTTTCACTAACGTCTTCGCTACGGTGAGCGAGCACTCGTGCACATGGGGTCCCACTTCCTTGTGAAGCCCCCTACAGGTGCACCCCATGCCAAGAATACGTGGATACGCATCGTGCTTACCCCCTCGTGCGGCGCGCCTTTAACGCATGGTTGATTCTCTCAACCGACCGTCTTGCACGCACGATTCCGAGTCGGTTATTTCTTATCTTATGAAATGGCTCAAACCGTCTGTCACGTGTGTAACAGTTTTGCTGGTTATCTTAGTTCGTATCTACGGGTGAGGCGTTGAAACAATTTTACAGTTGATAAGAAATAGTCACAATCTTATTTTCAATTATGATCAGAACGTGTCTTCTTATAAATGTTGATATAAAAGAGGAACGGATAAATATCAGAGGCGGCTTTCCTTATACAAAAAAAAAATCGGAATCGGGAAACACCGCGTTTATGTTCATTTCATTAAGCAGATAAAATTTGCATTGTATTTTAAATACAATAAACAGGTAACACTGCGGCAAACTGATATATCCGCGTGGCGATTGGTTTAAAGTGGTTTAAAGGGAGGTCGATGGTATCGAATTCTCTTTTTGATGCACAGCCAAGAATATTTTTCCTCATAATACCCAAGCGCAATGCACAGATAACAGATTAATATTCAAACAAATAAATATTTATTTTGCAATCAGGCAGCAACAGGTAGCAACGTAATTAAAGCGTGCAGTTTAAACATTATTTTAACAACGTTTCCGGGCACTGACAGGTATGCGATAATTATTGATGGCAATTAGAGGTGTGCGGTAATGTGGGATTATGCGGATTTATAATTTAATCGATATCATAAAGTGATATTTAGTTTTTCTGTTTTATACAACGAGATCAGCGGCCACAGAAAATTTAACTAAAGCATCAGGCTTTTATTGGAAATTATAAATCGCGCACGGCCTGTTGCACATTCTGTTTAATTACTCGTATAACGTTAAGTTTGGCTCGTGCAGAGAGGATAGTAGCTCAATTTGCTGTTTCAACGAATCATCGGGACTAGCTATCTTCGTTCTTGGATATCTTTACACGACTACGGGCTCTGCTAAGTAATTGTATGCGGAAGTCTAACGGCACTATAGGCGGCATGATAATTGAAGGGCGTGACGAGTCAACGTATATAGAGCATTTCAGAAGTCGCACCTTTTCCACTGTAGATTATTTGGTAAAGACTTGATTAGACGTAGCATTGCATATAATTCATTCCTTTTAAGTATATTATATTTACCTGCTAAAATCCTGCAAAGTTCTAAATGAAAGGATTTAAAGTTTTTTAGGTTAAAAAGTTTTAATCTTGTTAAAAGTTAAATATTTAAAAGTTTAAACATTTATTTATTTTTATTTCTTTGTACTTTGAAAATTCAACTGTACAATTATTCAAAATCGAAGAAATGAATTTAACGCGTCGATACAGCTATTATCATTTTTTTATACTATTAAATAGCCATATATGAGAAATTAATATAATTATTCTTTACATCGCACGAAAGATTCAAATCGTAAGCTTCCATCTAAATTGAAAATTAATTAAAAGAACGAGGCCAAAATCTTTTCTCTATAATACATGTAATATATGTATTACAGACTCAGAGAGGTCTGAATTACATCTTTGCTTTTTCCATTCTTGTTTGAAATCCCAGAGAAATTTGCTGCTTTGACGCAATCCGCGCGCACCTTTTTAATTCGTATCGCAGAGGCCTTTATCCCTTCGACATAATCATTTCGAAGGCTCTCGGCTTTCGTAAAAATATGAAATAACGCGCGCGCATTGCATGTATTCTGCAGATGTCTTTTATGTTCTCATTACCGGCCGAAATAAATGACTTTATGGCACAAAGTAGATATAACCGTTTGGCGAGCGAATCTCTTTCGCACAATTGTATAGTTTTAACAATGAAGGAAAAAGAGCTGGTTTATACTTGTCGATCCCGCGAATAAATGTAGGATTTGTATAATATGTATGTAAAAAAGCGTACATTCGTTAATGTCGAAATGTGTTTCGCCGTATACCAATTTCATCTGTAGATGCGAGTAATCGAGTTTTACACGCGTATCCACATTCAGTACTAGATAACTGTAAGGGACAAAGATTCCAATCAAGATATCGCTACTTGCTTCGAAACAACAGTATCTTAGCGCGGCGTTATCATCAGGGGACTATCTTTAGCCGCTATAACCTTCGAGACTCGCCACATTCACGGCCTAAGGGACATTCAAGGAATAACAAACCTAGTGTTTAGACAAGAGTTATCGCCATACGATTAAAGGGCGCTCAATAATGACTGTCTGAAAATTTTTTAGATATAATTACAGCCTTTTAATTCATTAAAAAGGAATTTAGCGAGCGGAGTTTCTAGATCATACGTTTTTACTTTCGATAAATATTTTAAGCTGTTGAAATATTAATCCAAAATAATTTTAATATTAAAAGTGATATATACAGTATTAACATCACGAATATGTTATTACTAAAAGGCTGCGTCGCATCATGTTTCATCAATTGATGCAAAACCGAAAATAATTACAATCGACGAGGATTAATTTAGATTACGCTAATGCGTATCGTTTATTACTTGGAAATCAAAAATACAAACGAATACCATTGATAGAGTGCTTTTTAATTAAGCCGTCTTGTAAATTGCTCTCTGTCGAGTTGGCACAGTGGATCACTTCACGCTAATTTTTCGCTGTTAATTACAAGTATTTGTTTGATTATCGACACCGTGGCGAGTCAATAATAAAATCACGAACCGCGTATAATTGTTTTTGTGATCATGAACATTTTGTCAATTTCAAACGCTGCCACTGTGATTCGATGCGCGCGGTTTCGCGAGTACTCACTTTAATCGGCGAGAAAAATGGTGGGAGGGGATATAAATCGATGGAAAAGCCCAGCGTGAGCGGGAAAAGTGTCGGCGACACGCGAGCGTACAATGAGATATTAATACTCCCATTTGGTTTCGATTTCCTGGAAAAACGTTTGATGGAGATAAAATTACCGGCAACAACGGTACAGCGCCACAATAAATCAACCGCATACCCACCGTCATTTCCATTGTATAAAATCCGGCCAATTATGCGGACTCGATGAGGATCGTATCGATCATTATCTTTGATTTCATTAACGATGAAATTTAGAATGAAAATATCCCATGACATATTTTTGATCGTTACATCGTTAATGATCTCCGTGTGTGTTTATTCACTCAGGGCGATGTTAAACGGATTCTTTATAATAAAACACGATTCTCTGAATAACAAATTTAATAATTTAGTGTACAAACTTTCTAAATTAAGAAATTGATTCTACCATAGGAATAAAATATCAAATTAAAATATTAAAATAATTAAAATATAATCTGAAAAATTACGTTTATCTAATAAAATATTTGTATGCATTATAGAGAGAAGATGCATCGAGAGTATACGTGCACGAAACTGCTGCAGCTCCCTGATTACAGATTTCTGGCAGAACAGCAAAGTTCCAGACGCAACGACGGCGAAGGGGGTAAGTGTGATGTTGAGTTTATTAAGATGTGACGCAATATCTCGAGCATAGAAACGAAGATACGAAATTGATTCGTTACACAGAGAGAAAAATATTGCTAGAAGTATCTAAAAATTTCGTTAGATACAAATTTGAAAATACCTTAATAAAAATACGGAATTGAATAATTATGAGAAATAAATTTGAAAAAATTAAAATTGTGCATACTGATGAGTTTATGATCCATTGGCATTACATGCTTCAATCATAAGAAATCCAGCATTCTGTGGTATCTCGTAATACATTGCACATTTCGATAATCGTTCTGCTGGACGTCGCATCTTCGCGTCTATGTTTCGACATAAACCTTGCTGTATTCACTACGCAAGTTACCATGTCAAACATGATCATGCTCGGAGCCTAACCGTGGCTCGTCCCACACACGATTGCGTTCGCACTCAATAGGGTCACCATATCAGTGGGTCGTGTGCCACCATGGTGCAGGGACAGTAGTTCACCCCCGCGTGCTGCACCCTCTGATAATAGCATTATGATTCGCCTGATTGTGGAAATAAACACGGGATCGCTCAGGGTGCAACGTATACATTTACATATACATGTATATATATGTATATATATATATACATATATATATATATATATTTATGTGTACATGCGTGCGTGTACGCACATGCCGGTGTGCACGTGCACGAGCGCAACGACTCGGGACAGTTCACGCCGCCGGTTAAATACGATGTGACAATAAATTTTGTTCCGTCGATCGGCTAGTCGATCGCATCGTCGATAATTACGATCGTGCGATTATCTCGTCTGTGAGCGTTAACGATGCTGCGGTATAATTCACAGGTGATTATTCGAGCAGTATGTGTTTCATCGAGAATCACATCGTTAAATTGAAGACATTTATCAACTGCCCGAGTAACTTTATTTATGTACATTTATATTTGAAATTTCTAGCATTTTATCTTATTGTTACATTACATAGCTGATATGATTCCTTAAATTGTCTCTTTTCTCGGTAAATCTAAGACGCGTGATTATTAAACTACTTAATTATTAAACTTAAAATAAATATTAAATT